>JAFEMH010006870.1:0-109862 GCA_022495995.1 Adenophora triphylla var. japonica | reverse complement strand
AATTTCCATTAGGATTTTGAGGAAAGTCATAAAGATGAAAAATACTTTAAATGTCATTTAGAATGTAGAAAAAAATAATAAAAAAAAAAAATAAACGAGGTAGCCGTATACCATTTTCACAAGATCGAGACACATTCCTTAAAACCCTAAATAATGGCACATATTTGTAACTCAATTTCCATTTGGATTATGAGGTAAGTCATAAAGATGAAAAACACTTTAAATGTCATTTATAATGTAGAAAAAAATTAAAAAAAAAATAAACGAGGTAGCCGTATACCATTTTCACAAGATCGGGACACATTCCTTAAAACCCTAAATAATGGCACATATTTGTAACTCAATTTCCATTTGGATTTTGAGGAAAGTCATTAAGATGAAAAACACTTTAAATGTCATTTATAATGTAGAAAAAAATAAAAAAAAATAAACGAGGTAGCCGTATACCATTTTCACAAGATCGAGACACATTCCTTAAAACCCTAAATAATGGCACATATTTGTAACTCAATTTCCATTTGGATTTTGAGAAAAGTCATTAAGATGAAAAACACTTTAAATGTCATTTATAATGTAGAAAAAAATTAAAAAATAAATAAATGAGGTAGCCGTATACCATTTTCACAAGATCGAGACACATTCCTTAAAACCCTTAAAACCCTAAATAATGGCACATATTTGTAACTCAATTTCCATTTGGATTTTGAGGAAAGTCATAGAGATGAAAAACACTTTAAATGTCATTTATAATGTAGAAAAAAATAAAAAAAATAAACGAGGTAGCCTTATACCATTTTCACAAGATCGGGACACATTCCTTAAAACCCTAAATAATGACACATATTTGTAACTCAATTTCCATTTGGATTTTGAGGAAAGTCATAAAGATGAAAAACACTTTAAATGTCATTTATAATGTAGAAAAAAATTAAAAAAAAATAAACGAGGTAGCCGTATACCATTTTCACAAGATCGGGACACATTCCTTAAAACCCTAAATAATGGCACATATTTGTAACTCAATTTCCATTTGGATTTTGAGGAAAGTCATAAAGATGAAAAACACTTTAAATGTCATTTATAATGTAGAAAAAAATTAAAAAAAAAATAAACGAGGTAACCGTTTACCATTTTCACAAGATCGGGACACATTCCTTAAAACGCTAAATAATGACACATATTTGTAACTCAATTTCCATTTGGATTTTGAGGAAAGTCATTAAGATGAAAAACAATTTAAATGTCATTTATAATGTAGAAAAAAGTAAAAAAAAAATAAACGAGGTAGCCGTATACCATTTTCACAAGATCGGGACACATAAAACCCTTAAAACCCTAAATAATGGCACATATTTGTAACTCAATTTCCATTTGGATTTTGAGGAAAGTCATAGAGATGAAAATCACTTTAAATGTCATTTAGAATGTAGAAAAAAATAAAAAAAAATAAACGAGGTAGCCGTATACCATTTTCACAAGATCGGGACACATTCCTTAAAACCCTAAATAATGGCACATATTTGTAACTCAATTTCCATTTGGATTTTGAGGAAAGTCATAAAGATGAAAAATACTTTAAATGTCATTTAGAATGTAGAAAAAAATAAAAATAAAAAATAAACGAGGTAGCCGTATACCATTTTCACAAGATCGGGACACATTCCTTAAAATCCTAAATAATGGCACATATTTGTAACTCAATTTCCATTTGGATTTTGAGGAAAGTCATAGAGATGAAAAACACTTTAAATGTCATTTATAATGTAGAAAAAAATTTAAAAAAAATAAACGAGATAGCCGTATACCATTTTCCCAAGATTGGGACACATAAAACCCTAAAAACACTAAATAATGGCACATATTTGTAACTCAATTTCCATTTGGATTTTGAGGAAAGTCATAGAGATGAAAAACACTTTAAATGTCATTTATAATGTAGAAAAAAATAAAAAAAAATAAACGAGGTAGCCGTATACCATTTTCACAAGATCGAGACACATTCCTTAAAACCCTAAATAATGGCACATATTTGTAACTCAATTTCCATTTGGATTATGAGGTAAGTCATAAAGATGAAAAACACTTTAAATGTCATTTATAATGTAGAAAAAAATTAAAAAAAAAATAAACGAGGCAACCGTATACCATTTTCACAAGATCGGGACACATTCCTTAAAACGCTAAATCATGGCACATATTTGTAACTCAATTTCCATTTGGATTTTGAGGAAAGTCGTTAAGATGAAAAACAATTTAAATGTCATTTATAAGGTAGAAAAAAGTAAAAAAATAAAATAAACGAGGTAGCCGTATACCATTTTCACAAGATCGGGACACATAAAACCCTAAAAACCCTAAATAATGGCACATATTTGTAACTCAATTTTTATTTGGATTTAGAGGAAAGCCATAGAGATGAAAATCACTTTAAATTTCATTTAGAATGTAGAAAAAAATTAAAAAAAAATAAACGAGGTAGCCGTATACCATTTTCACAAGATCGGGACACATTCCTTAAAACCCTAAATAATGGCACATATTTGTAACTCAATTTCCATTTGGATTTTGAGGAAAGTCATAGAGATGAAAAGCACTATAAATGTCATTTATAATGTAGAAAAAAATAAAAAAAATAAACGAGGTAGCCGTATACCATTTTCACAAGATCGGGACACATTCCTTAAAACCCTAAATAATGGCACATATTTGTAACTCAATTTCCATTTGGATTTTGAGGAAAGTCATAGAGATAAAAAATACTTTAAATGTCATTTAGAATGTAGAAAAAAATAAAAAAAAATAAACGAGGTAGCCGTATACCATTTTCACAAGATCGGGACACATTCCTTAAAACTCTAAATAATGGCACATATTTGTAACTCAATTTCCATTTGGATTTTGAGGAAAGTCAAAAAGATGAAAAACACTTTAAATGTCATTTATAATGTAGAAAAAAATTTAAAAAAATAAACGAGGTAGCCGTATACCATTTTCACAAGATCGAGACACATTCCTTAAAACCCTAAATAATGGCACATATTTGTAACTCAATTTCCATTTGGATTTTGAGGAAAGTCATAGAGATGAAAAACACTTTAAATGTCATTTATAATGTAGAAAAAAATTAAAAAAAAATAAACGAGGTAGCCGTATACCATTTTCACAAGATCGGGACATATAAAACCCTAAAAACCCTAAATAATGGCACATATTTGTAACTCAATTTCCATTTGGATTTTGAGGAAAGTCATAGAGATGAAAAACACTTTAAATGTCATTTATAATGTAGAAAAAAATTAAAAAAAAATAAACGAGGTAGCCGTATACCATTTTCACAAGATCGGGACACATTCCTTAAAACCCTAAATAATGGCACATATTTGTAACTCAATTTCCATTTGGATTTTGAGGAAAGTCATAAAGATGAAAAACACTTTAAATGTCATTTATAATGTAGAAAAAAAAATAAAAAATAAACGAGGTAGCCGTATACCATTTTCACAAGATCGGGACACATTCCTTAAAACCCTAAATAATGGCACATATTTGTAACTCAATTTCCATTTGGATTTTGAGGAAAGTCATAAAGATGAAAAACACTTTAAATGTCATTTATAATGTAGAAAAAAATTAAAAAAAATAAACGAGGTAGCCGTATACCATTTTCACAAGATCGGGACACATTCCTTAAAACCCTAAATAATGGCACATATTTGTAACTCAATTTCCATTTGGATTTTGAGGAAAGTCATTAAGATGAAAAACAATTTAAATGTCATTTATAATGTAGAAAAAAGTAAAAAAAATAAACGAGGTAGCCGTATACCATTTTCACAAGATCGGGACACATAAAACCCTAAAAACCCTAAATAATGGCACATATTTGTAACTCAATTTTTATTTGGATTTTGAGGAAAGCCATAAAGATGAAAATCAATTTAAATTTCATTTATAATGTAGAAAAAAATAAAAAAAAATAAACGAGGTAGCCGTATACCATTTTCACAAGATCGGGACACATTCCTTAAAACCCTAAATAATGGCACATATTTGTAACTCAATTTCCATTTGGATTTTGAGGAAAGTCATAAAGATGAAAAACACTTTAAATGTCATTTATAATGTAGAAAAAATTAAAAAAAAAATAAACGAGGTAGCCGTATACCATTTTCACAAGATCGGGACACATTCCTTAAAACCCTAAATAATGGCACATATTTGTAACTCAATTTCCATTTGGATTTTGAGGAAAGTCATAAAGATGAAAAACACTTTAAATGTCATTTATAATGTAGAAAAAAATTAAAAAAAAATAAACGAGGTAGCCGTATACCATTTTCACAAGATCGGGACACATTCCTTAAAACCCTAAATAATGGCACATATTTGTAACTCAATTTCCATTTGGATTTTGAGGAAAGTCATTAAAGATGAAAAACACTTAAAATGTCATTTATAATGTAGAAAAAAATTAAAAAAAAAAATAAACGAGGTAGCCGTATACCATTTTCACAAGATCGGGACACATTCCTTAAAACCCTAAATAATGGCACATATTTGTAACTCAATTTCCATTTGGATTTTGAGGAAAGTCATTAAGATGAAAAACACTTTAAATGTCATTTATAATGTAGAAAAAAATTTAAAAAAAATAAACGAGATAGCCGTATACCATTTTCACAAGATCGGGACACATAAAACCCTAAAACCATAAATAATGGCACATATTTGTAACTCAACTTCCATTTGGATTTTGAGGAAAGTCATAGAGATGAAAAACACTTTAATTGTTATTTATAATGTAGAAAAAAATAAAAAAAAATAAACGAGGTAGCCGTATACCATTTTCACAAGATCGGGACACATTCCTTAAAACCCTAAATAATGGCACATATTTGTAACTCAATTTCCATTTGGATTTTGAGGAAAGTCATAAAGATGAAAAACACTTTAAATGTCATTTATAATGTAGAAAAAAATAAAAAAAATAAACGAGGTAGCCGTATACCATTTTCATAAGATCGGGACATATTCCTTAAAACCTTAAATATTGGCACATATTTGTAACTCAATTTCCATTTGGATTATGAGGAAAGTCATAAAGATGAAAAACACTTTAAATGTCATTTATAATGTAGAAAAAAATTAAAAAAAAATAAACGAGGTAACCGTATACCATTTTCACAAGATCGGGACACATTCCTTAAAACGCTAAATAATGACACATATTTGTAACTCAATTTCCATTTGGATTTTGAGGAAAGTCATTAAGATGAAAAACAATTTAAATGTCATTTATAATGTAGAAAAAAGTAAAAAAAAATAAACGAGGTAGCCGTATACCATTTTCACAAGATCGGGACACATAAAACCCTAAAAACCCTAAATAATGGCACATATTTGTAACTCAATTTTTATTTGGATTATGAGGAAAGCCATAGAGATGAAAATCACTTTAAATTTCATTTAGAATGTAGAAAAAAATAAAAAAAAATAAACGAGGTAGCCGTATACCATTTTCACAAGATCGGGACACATTCCTTAAAACCCTAAATAATGGCACATATTTGTAACTCAATTTCCATTTGGATTTTGAGGAAAGTCATAAAGATGAAAAACACTTTAAATGTCATTTATAATGTAGAAAAAAATAAAAAAAATAAACGAGGTAGCCGTATACCATTTTCACAAGATCGGGACACATTCCTTAAAACCCTAAATAATGGCACATATTTGTAACTCAATTTCCATTTGGATTTTGAGGAAAGTCATAAAGATGAAAAACACTTTAAATGTCATTTATAATGTAGAAAAAAATTTAAAAAAATAAACGAGGTAGCCGTATACCATTTTCACAAGATCGGGACACATTCCTTAAAACCCTAAATAATGGCACATATTTGTAACTCAATTTCCATTTGGATTTTGAGGAAAGTCATTAAGATGAAAAACACTTTAAATGTCATTTATAATGTAGAAAAAAATAAAAAAAAATAAACGAGGTAGCCGTATACCATTTTCACAAGATCGGGACACATTCCTTAAAACCCTAAATAATGGCACATATTTGTAACTCAATTTCCATTTGGATTTTGAGGAAAGTCATAGAGATGAAAAACACTTTAAATGTCATTTAGAATGTAGAAAAAAATAAAAAAAATAAACGAGGTAGCCGTATACCATTTTCACAAGATCGGGACACATTCCTTAAAACTCTAAATAATGGCACATATTTGTAACTCAATTTCCATTTGGATTTTGAGGAAAGTCATAAAGATGAAAAACACTTTAAATGTCATTTATAATGTAGAAAAAAATTAAAAAAAAAATAAACGAGGTAGCCGTATACCATTTTCACAAGATCGAGACACATTCCTTAAAACCCTAAATAATGGCACATATTTGTAACTCAATTTCCATTTGGATTTTGAGGAAAGTCATTAAGATGAAAAACACTTTAAATGTCATTTATAATGTAGAAAAAAATTAAAAGAAAAATAAATGAGATAGCCGTATACCATTATCTCAAGATCGAGACATATAAAACCCTAAAAACCCTAAATAATGGCACATATTTGTAACTCAATTTCCATTTGGATTTTGAGGAAAGCCATAGAGATGAAAAACACTTTAAATGTCATTTATAATGTAGAAAAAAATAAAAAAAAATAAACGAGGTAGCCTTATACCATTTTCACAAGATCGGGACACATTCCTTAAAACCCTAAATAATGACACATATTTTTAACTCAATTTCCATTTGGATTTTGAGGAAAGTCATAAAGACGAAAAACACTTTAAATGTCATTTAAAATGTAGAAAAAAATTAAAAAAAAATAAACGAGGTAGCCGTATACCATTTTCACAAGATCGGGACATATTCCTTAAAACCCTAAATAATGGCGCATATTTGTAACTCAATTTCCATTTGGATTATGAGGAAAGTCATAAAGATGAAAAACACTTTAAATGTCATTTATAATGTAGAAAAAAATTAAAAAAAAAATAAACGAGGTAACCGTATACCATTTTCACAAGATCGGGACACATTCCTTAAAACGCTAAATAATGGCACATATTTGTAACTCAATTTCCATTTGGATTTTGAGGAAAGTCATTAAGATGAAAAACAATTTAAATGTCATTTATAATGTAGAAAAAAGTAAAATAAAAAATAAAAGAGGTAGCCGTATACCATTTTCACAAGATCGGGACACATAAAACCCTAAAAACCCTAAATAATGGCACATATTTGTAACTCAATTTTTATTTGGATTTAGAGGAAAGCCATAGAGATGAAAATCACTTTAAATTTCATTTAGAATGTAGAAAAAAATTAAAAAAAAATAAACGAGGTAGCCGTATACCATTTTCACAAGATCGGGACACATTCCTTAAAACCCTAAATAATGGCACATATTTGTAACTCAATTTCCATTAGGATTTTGAGGAAAGTCATAAAGATGAAAAATACTTTAAATGTCATTTAGAATGTAGAAAAAAATAAAAAAAAATAAACGAGGTAGCCGTATACCATTTTCACAAGATCGGGACACATTCCTTAAAACTCTAAATAATGGCACATATTTGTAACTCAATTTCCATTTGGATTTTGAGGAAAGTCATAAAGATGAAAAACACTTTAAATGTCATTTATAATGTAGAAAAAAATTAAAAAAAAATAAACGAGGTAGCCGTATACCATTTTCACAAGATCGGGACACATTCCTTAAAACCCTAAATAATGGCAAATATTTGTAACTCAATTTCCATTTGGATTTTGAGAAAAGTCATTAAGATGAAAAACACTTTAAATGTCATTTATAATGTAGAAAAAAATAAAAAATAAATAAACGAGGTAGCCGTATACCATTTTCACAAGATCGGGACACATTCCTTAAAACCCTAAATAATGGCACATATTTGTAACTCAATTTCCATTTGGATTTTGAGGAAAGTCATAGAGATGAAAAACACTTTAAATGTCATTTATAATGTAGAAAAAAATTAAAAAAAAATAAACGAGGTAGCCGTATACCATTTTCACAAGATCGGGACACATTCCTTAAAACCCTAAATAATGGCACATATTTGTAACTCAATTTCCATTTGGATTTTGAGGAAAGTCATTAAGATGAAAAACACTTTAAATGTCATTTATAATGTAGAAAAAAATAAAAAAAAAATAAACGAGGTAGCCGTATACCATTTTCACAAGATCGGGACACATTCCTTAAAACCCTAAATAATGACACATATTTGTAACTCAATTTCCATTTGGATTTTGAGGAAAGTCATAAAGATGAAAATACTTTAAATGTCATTTAGAATGTAGAAAAAATAAAAAAAAAATAAACGAGGTAGCCGTATACCATTTTCACAAGATCGGGACACATTCCTTAAAACTCTAAATAATGGCACATATTTGTAACTCAATTTCCATTTGGATTTTGAGGAAAGTCATAAAGATGAAAAACACTTTAAATGTCATTTATAATGTAGAAAAAAATTAAAAAAAATAAACGAGGTAGCCGTATACCATTTTCACAAGATCGGGACACATTCCTTAAAACCCTAAATAATGGCAAATATTTGTAACTCAATTTCCATTTGGATTTTGAGGAAAGTCATTAAGATGAAAAACACTTTAAATGTCATTTATAATGTAGAAAAAAATTTAAAAAAAATAATAGAGATAGCCGTATACCATTTTCTCAAGATCGGGACACATAAAACCCTAAAAACCCTAAATAATGGCACATATTTGTAACTCAATTTCCATTTGGATTTTAAGGAAGGCCATAGAGATGAAAAACACTTTAAATGTCTTTTATAATGTAGAAAAAAATAAAAAAAAATAAACGAGGTAGCCTTATACCATTTTCACAAGATCGGGACACATTCCTTAAAACCCTAAATAATGGCACATATTTGTAACTCAATTTCCATTTGGATTTTGAGGAAAGTCATAAAGATGAAAAACACTTTAAATGTCATTTAAAATATAGAAAAAAATTAAAAAAAAATAAACGAGGTAGCCGTATACCATTTTCACAAGATCGGGACACATTCCTTAAAACCCTAAATAATGACACATATTTGTAACTCAATTTCCATTTGGATTTTGAGGAATGTCATTAAAAAAGGATAAAATATTATTTTCTTGTCAATAAAAAATTAAAAAAATAAAAATAATAAATATAGGATAGTCCGTCCCTCTTTTGACTTTTCTTCTATATACTTTCATTTGTTTAGTTTTGTTTTCTATCTTTTTTATATAACTTTTTCTAAAAAAAATCACTAATTAAAAAAGGTTAAAATATTATTTTTTAGTCAATATTTTTTTATAAAAATAAAATATAAATATAGGGTAGTCCGTCTCTCTTTTGACTTTTCTTCTATATACTTTCATTTGTTTAATTTTTTTTCTATCTTTTTTTCTATACCTTTTTGTAAAAAAAACCACTAATTAAAAAATGTTAAAATATTATTTTCTAATCAATTAAATTTTTTTATAAAAATAAAAAATAAATATAGGGTAGTCCGTCCCTCTTTTGACTTTTCTTCTATATACTTTCATTTGTTTAGTTTTTTTCTATCTTTTTTTATATAACTTTTTCTAAGAAAAATCACTAATTAACAAATTCTAAAATATTATTTTTTAGTCAATAAATATTTTTTTAAAAAATAAAAAATAAATATAGGATAGTTCGTTCCTCTTTTAACTAAAATTTAGGGTAAATCAAATAAAAGCATGTAAATATTTTAGATAACTTTTTGTAAATTTCAGTAATAAAAAAAGTCTAAAATATTTTTTCCTATTCAATAAAAAAAATAAAAATTATTAGTTATTATTAGTAGTATCATTAATATTATAATGTTTAGATAATTAATACTAATATTAATTAATTAATCTATTATATAATTAATAATTCATTAATAAAAATTATTGATAATAAATATTATTATTCTTGATATTAGGCATAAATATTTTAGTTAGCATATAGTATAGTGTGAAACAAATATAAATATGTGATGTGGCATTATTTGATTGGATATCAAAATTTCACGCAGATCATGAAAAAAGCAACATCTAACCGTTCATTAGATTCAATCCAATGGCCATAATACTTTCAAACAAAACCATTCACTAGCTCTTGCATATTTATTATAATGATTACATGTAGCATAATATATATTTGAAAAAAGTACTAATTTGGATCATAATAGAGTATGAGAAATATGTAAAAATAATTTCATGTGCCCCCCCACCCTAAATCATTATTCATAAAAGTGTAAAAATTGAAAAATTAAATACAATATTTTTTAAGTTTTCATTATTAAGATAATTAAATCACGTATATTACTAGTCAAAAATTTCATGAGACTTTTACATAAAAATGAAACAAGTAAAAGACCCAAGAGAAGTAATTGATTTAAGGAAAAATTTCATTTGCCTCCAAAAAATTCATGAGGGGTGCAAATGAAATTTTTGGAGGGAAATGAAATTTTGTTTTTCCCACCATCTCCAAATTCAAATGTTTTTTGTGTTTCCCACATAGATGTATCCTGCATTTTTCAAATCTTTCTTCTACTATAAATAGATGATTCATCTTCATTGTTTTTCAAGTTCCTTTGAGACCTCTCTTAGTGAGAGGACTTTTAAGGGGACTTCCTCTTTCGAATTTATTATTTTATATATATATATATAAATAATATATATATATATATATATATATATATATATATATATATATATATATATATATATATATATATATATATATATATATATATATATATATATATATATAGAAAGAAAGAAAGAAAGAAAGAAGAGGAGAGGAGAATTAAATAAAATAAGAAAAAAAAAGGGATTCCAAACTCGCTACACCGTGTAGCGAGTTTAATTAGGTTTGGCCAAACTCGCTACACGGTGTAGCGAGTTTAGGTTAATTAAATGCCCTAATTAATTTCCAAACGGTCAATATTAATTATCCTAAACTCGCTACACGGGGTAGCGAGTTTTGACCAGACCCATGTCTAACTCGCTACACGGTGTAGCGATTTTCAAAAAAAAATGGACATTCTGGGCAATAGTTTGAACAGTGAGTCATTTTGGTAAATAAAAAAGTAAAAAAGGATTATTTGAGAAAAAATTCGCCATCTCCCGGAGTAGCAAGGCCGGCCTCCATTTCCCCGTCGGCCGTATCGCTCGTTTCCTCAAAGCCGGCAAGTATGTCGAGCGTGTTGGCGCCGGAGCGCCTGTCTATCTCGCCGCCGTTTGTGAATACCTTGCCGCTGAGGTACTTCTCTATCCATTGATCTTTTATCTTTTATCTATTAGATTAGATCTGATTTTAATTTTGATTTTAATTTTAATTTTGTGGTGTTCAATTTGGGAAATTAGGTTTTGGAATTGGTTGGGAATGCAGAACATTGAAGAGGACAAGATTTCTTTTCATTGTGAAAGCCTGATAGGACACCATGCTCAGACGGTCTGATAATCAACAATGTTAGTAGGAGGATGGTTGCTTAGGTTTTTCTTGCCTTGAAGCATCAAGGCAGTTAATCTTGAAGAAAAACCTGGATTCGATAGTTTTCCCGGTGGTTTCAAATCAGTACTTGAAGTTCATTGTGGGTTTCCTTATTCTTCTCTTCATCTTCCTGTATTTTGATAACCCCCGTAGATCTGTTGAATTGCACAGGAAACACACCACTTTATTGAACCTTTTTTTGATTTAGAAATTACCTCATGGCACAAATATGTTCAATCGGGGGCATTTTTTCTGGAGGCGAGGCGCCAGCCTCAGATGGGGCCAGGCGGCCGCCTCACTGTGGCTTTCTTGGGTGGATTTTCTGGATGTGAGGCGGCAGCATCGTGATTCTCAGGCGGCCGCATGAAGCTGGTCCAAGGCAGTAGGTGTGGTCTTTGTTTAATTAGGAAATAAGTTTAATTAGGAAATTCTTATTGATTACAATTGCACCCCCATTTGTAATTGTAATTGATTTTAAAAATTTTGATTTATGAAATTTTATGACTGACATGTGAATTACATTTTAGTAGTTGTATTTTGACATTATTAATTGATGTATATGACAATTTTTTCAATATAAGGTTATTTATAAGTGTATTTTAATAGTATTATAATTTATATATATATATATATATATATATATATATAAATGTGTTTTAGAGACGGCAAATTCTGTAGCCAAAATGAAGATTCTGTCTCTAAATCGTGTTTAGGGACAAATTTGTTCCGTAGCTAATCCGTGGGTGCAGGTTGGTCGCTAAATAGGGTGTCGCTGTTTTGTAGCTAAATTAGAGACGGACATCTTCGTCTCTAATTTAGCGACTGACATCTCCGTCTCTAATTTAGAGACGGACATGTCCGTCTCTAAATTAGAGACGGATACGTCCGTCTCTAAAACAGCTACAAAACAGCGACGCCCAATTTAGCGACAAACCTGCACCCACGAAATAGCTACAGAACAAATCCGTCTCTAAACACGATTTAGCTACGGAATCTTCATTTTAGCTACGGAATTTGCCGTAGCTAAAATCGTTTTTCCTTGTAGTGAAATAAAATAAAAAGTGTGTTTGTTTGGGTGAATTTGGATCATTGGATTTAATCAAATGAATGGTTGTGATTATAGGTTGAGATGATCTATGTGAAACATTAACAATCAATGAGAAGATGACACCTCATAAACTTTTAGTTTTAGTTTCATTTCTTTAAAAAAAATTATTTTTTTTTGTATAACTTATTGTAAAAAATTCACTACTAATTAACATCTCAAATAGTTTTATTTATTTAAAAAAAAAATTTAAAAATTAAATATTATTGTCCATCCCTCTTTTTTTTCTATTATATACTTTATTTCTTTAAAAATTATTAACTTTTTTATATAACTTTTTGTAAAAAATTTCACTACTAACTAACATCTCAAATAGTTTTATTTATCCACAAAAAATTAAAAAAAAATTAAAAAGTAAATGCTATTGTCCATCCCTCTTTTTTCCTATTATATACTTTATTTCTTTAAAAATTATTAACTTTTTTTATATAACTTTTATAAAGAAAATCACTACAAACTAGCATCTCAAATAGTTTTATTTATCCAAAAAATAAAAAATAAAAAAATCTTAACACATACCATATACTCTAAATCATAACACATATACATATATACCCTAAACCAGAACCCTAACCCCTAAATCCTAAACCCTAACCCCTAAACCTTTATACCCCTAAACCCTAAACCCATATACCCCTAAACCCTAAACCATAACCCTAACCCCTAAGCTTAAACCCTAAATCTTAAATCTCAAATCTCATATACACCACAATCCCTAAACCCTAAATCATATACTTATACCTCAACCCCTAACCCATTATACCCCTAAACCCTGAATCCTAACCCCTAAACCCTAACCCTTATACCCCTAAACCCTTATATCCCTAAGCCCTAAACCATAACCCTAACCCCTAACCCTTAACCCTAAACCTTAAATCTCAAATCTCATATACACCCCAACCCCTAAACCCTAAATCATATACTTATATCCCAATCCCTAAACCCTGAACCCTAACCCCTAAACCCTAAACCCCCAACCCCTAAATCATATAATTATACCTCGACCCCTAAACCCTAAACCCGAAAGCCTAACCCTTGAACCCTAACCCTTATACCCTTAAACCCTAAACCCTTATATCCCTAAATCCTAAACCATAACTCTAACCCCTAACACTAAATAAATGAAAGTATATAGAAGAAAAGAGGGACGGACTACCCTATATTTATTTTTTTAATTTTCTATTCACTAAGAAATAATATTTTAGACTTTGTTAATTAGTGGGTTAATTTTAAAAAAAGGTATAGAAAAAAAGATAGAAAAAAAAACTAAATAAATGAAAGTATATAGAAGAAAAGAGGGCCGGACTACCCTATATTTATTTATTTTTTATTATTTTTTATTCACTAGGAAATAATATTTTTAGACTTTTTTAATTAGTGTTTTTTTTAAAAGGTATATAAAATAGATAAAAAAAAAAACTAAATAAATGAAAGTATATAGAAGAAAAGAGGGACGGACTACCCTACATTTATTTATTTTACTTTTTTTTTATTTTTTATTCTCTAGGAAATAATATTTTAGACTTTTTAATTTGTGGTTTTTTTTAAAAAAAAGGTATAGAAAAAAAAAATAAAAAAAACTAAATAAATGAAAGTATATAGAAGAAAAGAGGGACAGACTACCCTATATTTATTTATTTATTTATTTATTTATTTATTTATTTAATTTTTTATTCACTAGGAAATAATATTTTAGACTTTTTTAATTAGTGGTTTTATTTTTTAAAAAAAAGGTATATAAAAAAATATAGAAAAAAACTAAAAAAATAAAAGTATATAGAAGAAAAGAGGGACGGACTACCCTGTATTTATTTATTTTTTAATTTTTTATTCACTAGGAAATAATATTTTAGACTTTGTTAATGAGTGGTTTTTTTTAAAAGGTTATAGAAAAAAAGATAGAAAAAAACTAAATAAATGAAAGTATATAGAAGAAAAGAGGGACGGACTATCCTATATTTATTTTTATTTTATTTTTTATTCACTAAAAAGTAATATTTTTGACATTTTCAATTCGTGATTTTTTTTAAAAGGTACATAAAAAAAGATATTAAAAAACTAAAAAAAATGAAAGTATATAGAAGAAAAGAGGGTCGCACTACCCTATATTTATTTTTTTATTATTTTTTATTTTTTATTCACTAGGAAATAATATTTTAGACTTTGTTAATTCGTGGTTTTTTTTTTAAAAAAGGTATCGAAAAAAAGATTGAAAAAAACTAAATAAATGAAAGTATATGGAAGAAAAGAGGGACGGACTATCCTATATTTTTTTTTATTCACTAGGAAATATTATTTTAGACTTTTTTAGTTAGTGTTTTTTTTTTTAAAAGGTATAGCAAAAAAGATAGAAAAAAACTAAATAAATGAAAGTATATAGAAGAACAGAAAATTTTGGGGGAAACTAGTTTCCCCAAATATTATAAAAAGTCTTGTTTTTTATTTAAAAAAAATTGTATGCGCCTTTGTTTCAGTTTTTAAAACAAGACTTTTTATAATGTTAGGAAGAAACTAGTTTCCCCCAAAACCTACTCAAAGAGGGACGGACTACCCTATATTTTTATGTTTTTTAATTTTTTATTCTCTAGGAAATAATATTTTAGACTTTGTTAATTAGTGGTTTTTTTTTAAAAAAAAAGGTATATAAAAAAAGATAGAAAAAAACTAAATAAATGAAAGTATATAGAAGAAAAGAGGGACGGACTACCCTATATTTATTTCTTTTATTTATTTTAATTTTTTATTCACTAGAAAATAATATTTTAGACTTTGTTATTTAGTTGTTTTTTTTTAAATAGTATATAAAAAAGATAGAAAAAATCTAAAAAAATGAAAGTATATAGAAGAAAAGAGGGACAGACTACCCTATATTTATTTATTTTATTTTTTATTCACTAGAAAATAATATTTTATACTTTGTTAATTTGTGGTTTTTTTTAAATGTATAAAAAAAAGATAGAAAAAAAATAATAAAATTAAAAAAATATATATTATCAACGACGGAATTATTCCGTCGCTGATAAATATTAAAATTAAAAAAATAAATAAATTACCACCAACGGAATCATTTCGCCGCTGATAAATTAATTTTTTTTAAAAAAAATTATATTATCACTGACGGAATTATTCTGTCGCTGATAAATTAAAAAAATTAAAAAATAAATAAATTACCACCGACGGAATTATTCCGCCGCTGATAAAATTTTTTTTTTTAAAAAATTATATTATCACCGACGGAATAATTTCGTCGCTGATAAAGTAAAAAAAATTAAAAAATAAATAAATTATCACCGACGGAATTATTCCGCCGCTGAAAATTTAAAAAAAAAAATTAAAAAAATTATATTATCACTGACGGAATTATTCCGCCGCTGATAAATAAAAAATATTAAATTAACACCGACGGATTAATTTCGTCGCTGATAAAATAAGTAGCGACGGAAAATTTCGTCGGTAGAGTCAAGAACAGTCAAACAGCGAAATTGAAACGAATATTCGACGAATATTCGTTTTTAGCGACGGAATCCAGTGGCGGAATTTAATTCCGTCGGTAAAATCGACGCCTAAATTATTCCGTCGCTATAGCATCATTTACGCCGCTATATAGTGACGGAATAATTCCGTCGCTGGTAATTCCGTTGCTAAAGACATAGTTTCTAGTAGTGAAAAGAGGGCTTGTTGAGCAAGCAATGTGAATCGACGACTTGGAGTTGTATGTCCAGTAAGGTCGTCACTTAATGGATGAATCGATGAGCGAGTGCATGGGTGAGATACCTTGTCATTGGATGGGCTTGGTCGCTCACTGGCGACAACGGCCATCCATTGTTCGACGGGCTACTACCCAACTCTTGCGTCGATCCTTTGGGCTTGATCCCTTAGAGGGCCTGTTGAGCCCGTTTTGTGAGGGAATGGTTTGGGCTTGGCCCATCACAAATTATTTCGTTCAGTGGCCCCCAACTCTTGGGTCGTCTCGACGGCCAGGAGTTGTTTGTGTTTTTAGGGTTAGGAAGCGAGTGGTGCAAATTGAGCGGCCATTAGTTAACCCTTGAATGATGAGGCGATTTGACAATCGTTGACGTGGGCGGCTAGGCTTCAAAGGCGCCGACTTTATTCCCTCAATAAATGACACGCGTCCCTTGACGGGACATTCCCCTTGGAAACCTCAATTTGAATTTAATGCCTCTTACATTAACTAGCTTTCATTTGGTACTTGCTTTTTTGACCTAAAGTATGGTCATCTTGGAGTCCATCTGCATAGATGACCACTTTAAAAGGTCCATATTATTTACTTCCTTGTAAATCCCCCTCCCCATGTCTAAGATGCTCACCTTGAAACCCTTTCCTTTGATGAAAATCATCTAGACTCACAATTTAGGTCACACAAGATGTATAAAATACACTTGAGTATAGGTCTCAAGGATGGTCTTTTTATGACCACCTTAGAAATCTTCCTCTAAAGTTGATACATCTTGACCTAACTCTCTTGTCAACTTACTTTTCATGTCAAAATTCCCCTTGTCCCTAGCAAATGACATATTTTCAAAGTCCTAATTGTAAGTACCCAAATCTGGCTCATGCCTTCCGGTTAAGTTTCCCGGCAATTTCCCGGACTTTCTTAAAGTTCAGGAGCAATTCGGGAACTGTTCCGAACCTTCCGAGGGGTGAAGGGATTACTTGGAATTAAAAAACCACATTTTCCTTTTATAAAAAAAACCCTTCTAGAATGCCACCTTGCATGATTCTAGAAAGATGCTGAGTCATAGTGGATAATGCCGCACGGCTGCATTAGGAGAGAACTCCAGGCCGCACGACTTCATTGGCTATTTCCAGAATGCCTATAAATAGAGGCCTCCTCTACCCATTTTGTAAGACAAGAATTCAGCACAAAAACTCTATCAAAATATCACTACGAAAATTCAGTAAGCTGAGAGTGCCAAGAGCCACCTCCCTCCTCCTTGAAGCCTCCAAAAGTTGGTCCCTTCCCTAGGCGGACTCCAAAGAGAAAGAGGTCACCACCATTGGTAACCTCTCACCCCCTTTATCTTGCATTATACTTGTATATATGTGATTTATTTGCTCCTTGCTTTACATATTACTATATATTTGCTTGGGACTTGGTATATTGTTGTTAAAGATCATATCTTTGAACATGTAAATCATATCCCCCTCCCTTTGCATCCTTTGCATTAAAATAGCATCTTTTGCTCATAAAAATGTAGTCTTTGCATTAAAGGTGCATCATTTGCACCTAAAAATCTCTTTTTTACAAAAAAGTTGCATCCTTTGCACTTAAAAATGATTCCTTGACATTAAAAATTGCATCCTTTGCACCTAAAGCCCATTTTCATACATAAAAATGCATCTTTTGCATTAAAATCATTTCTTTACATCAAAGAAGCATCCTTTGCAAACAAAGAGCATCCTTCGCACCCAAAATGTCATCTTTTTCATTAAAAATTTCATTTTTATCCTAAACATGCATTCCCCATGTCCCCATTGGTATTTGATGCATCCTTTGGAGCGGACCGGTGTAAAGATCCCATCTTTACATCGTTTCTTCCATTAAAAGTGCCACAATCTCTTTAGAAAGGGATAAACCTTGAACCCTATATCTCCGATTATTACTTGAGACGAGTATAGTAGTCCCTACACAAGCTCAATCGTCTCAAGGTGTAGGATTGATGGGCTATGGTCACTCCTATCTAAAGAACCTCACTCTTGGACCATAAAAGAGAGTCCTTCTCTCGATCACACATGACCCAAGGTCAAATAGTGATGATCACAAGTCCAAGATGAGGGCGGGATCAAAGTCCCGAACACATAAAAATCCAAGGAATCCCGAGCGATAACCAACTAAATGGTTTATACGTCCGGAAGACAACTTGGAACATTCCCCCCTTCTTTTCAACACATGCACACAAGAAAGCACACAACAAGCACGAAAAATGAAATCTTGGGAGACTTGCTACGGCAAGGCACCTTGGGTGAACTACGATCCGTTCTTCCCAAGGTGTAACTTAACCTCCGAACCATAAATCCTTTTTTTCAAAGTTTTGAGGAAATCAAAATGGCGTGGCAACTCCGTTTTTCAAATTAAACCAGATGTTTTCAAACTCAAGTGAATCCAAATGAAACACAAAAAAATAAATTTGGGCACCACATTCACAGTTTGGCGACTCCGCTGGGGAATAAACCAAAGGAGAAAGCTTTCATTTTCAAAAAAAAAAAAAAATGATACCCGGTATATAGGTGGAAACCACTAACCTTCCTGTATCGCTTCCTAACCCGAGGCTTGGGATAAACGGTGGTCTAACAATCCCACGTACCGGTATCTCTTTTCGAAACTTAATAAAAAAGAGAAAGCTTTTTCAGCGGGTTAGCCTCCCGTCACAGATTTCATTTATCGTGCTTGCTTTCTTTCTTTGCATTGCATTGCATATATTGCATCTTGGGAATTGTGCATCCTCTGGAAACTGAACAGGAAGCCTGCTGAAAGCTAAAAGGTGCCTAAAATGTTCGGGGAGCAACCTGAAACTGCAAAGGATTGGAACCTGGAAAATTGATCCATGCAGCCGCACGACTTAATCCGCCTTGGATTCCAGCCGGGCGGCCTCATTGGCAATTCCACCAGGAGAAAATTGAGGTTAATCCGGCTGACCTTGGCGGCTTGGGGCTATTCAGTTCCAAAGCTGACCGGGGCTCCCAAAAAATTTACGTGCCTTAACTGTTGCATTTTCCCCCGTCCCGAAAAATCATTCCTTTAAAACACATTTCTGAAAATCTCTGTTTTAACTCAAAAAGGAATATTTTTTAGGAGACCGCACACTACGCGCACCTTATATATCCTGTACACTTTGCACGCACGTCCCTTTAAACCCAGGGTGGTTGTTCAGTTGCAGTCACGGACAGCCTTAATATGCTCCCGGGCGCGCACGGAATCACCCCAAACTCCCCATGGCAGCCAGTGTCGACCAATGCACAGTCCGTGTCACACGTTTCAAAAAAACCGTGACTTTTGGTTGGTTTTTGGTCTAGTCCGTGTCATATAGCCCAGTTGCATATCCCCGTAAAGGTCAAGCCTTAGTCCATAACGGAAGTCAAGATCCTTCGCGCAAGCGGAACTCTGCCAAAATTTCGACAAGGAAAAATTGGTAGAATCTTGACTCCGGCATTGACTTTGACCTTGACCCGCACAGAACGCGTAAGAGTCGAGATCGAGTCCTTGCCAAAAATCCAAAGATCTTTCGCGCAAGATGAGCTCTGCCAAAATTCTGACAAGGAAAAATTGGCAAGATCTTGACCCGGCATTGACTTCGATTTTGACTCACGCACTGCGTATGCAACGAAGTTCAATGTGACACTGTGTCATCCGGCTTTTACCGCCCGACCCATGCCTATTATCTTCTCGGACATTACCGAAAAGTCAAAACGTCATTCGCGCAAGCGAAACTCTGCCGAAATTCCGTTAAAAATTTGAAGACGAGACTTTCCCGGTATTGCCTTGACTATAATCCGTATCGCTCGTGCGTTAAAAGTTCCTATGACCCGCTAGATCCGTTAGGAGCGTTCTTCTCTCTCGGTCGGTGGGATCCGCGTGCCCTATAGGACCCTCGCTCGGTTTGTCACCACGGGAGGTCGAAATACGGGTGGAATACGAGGGGCTTATAGACGTAGTGACGGAACCCACTGATCCAGGATCTAGAGTAGTTGCGAAAAAGAAGGGCAGAACCCCTTTTCCAACCAAATAGAAATTAATAAAAGACACCGTTTTAAGTAAACTGGAAGATTCTTAATTTGCATATTACTTGAGCCTTCAGCCTAAACACCTACCCCGAGTCTAAACCTCTCCTATCCCTTTCCCGCAGCGAGAAAGAAGTGGGTGAGAATACCGGGCCACCGGCTTGTTAGCGCAAAATTCTCAGACAGTTCGCCAGAATCCTCAGCTTTGTCAGTCCAGAGAGTCAGAATGGCCGATTTGACAGAGAACAGCAGTTGTTTGGGTAACCAGATGACTAGGGAAGAAGAGCTAGCCTTAGCCTTGGAAAAGCGGTCGTAAGGCCCATGAGGAACTGCAAGCCATGCTCATTGATGCGCTCCGTCGTCATGGGGTTCAGATAGTGGTTGAGTCCAACGGTTCCCTGGTTATGGTAGAAGATGAGACTCCAGAAGTAGCCATCTCAGCTCCCCCAGCCTATAACGAATGCCCTCCTCCATCCACATATGATCCATTGCCAAGGACTGCCCCCTTTCAGTCCTTCCCGATGTCTCAAGCCATCAGGGTCCCGACACCCTCTCCTCCTCAGATAAGACCCAGCTTTGTTCCCTACCAACAGAGAGCAAACGCCACGGCTATCCCAGTCATGCAAACTTTGCATTACCCCATGGGACTTTTTCCCTCCTCTCAGCCTGAGCCAAATTTCCTCACCCTGGAATTTCAGTACCAGCCTGACCTTTCCAACTTCGTTAACGCCTGTGAATTTGCCTATCTCCCAGACAGTGGCAGTGAAGAGTCAGTTGGGAATGAGAATAGGAATGGATGGATTTACAGTGATGATGACAGTTCAGTAGAAGGAATGAACCTGGAGTCGACGGAAGTGAAACCCGGAGGGCAAGATGAAGTAGAAAACCACAGACCCGGAATGAGGGACTGTATTACTTCAAAGTGTGTATGTATCCTTTGCAAGGAGTCAAAAGAGAAAATGGATGCAAGCTCTGATGAAGCAGGGTATGAATTCCACATCCTAGAATTCAATACTCCTTACAAAGACTTGGTCGGTGAATGGAGGAACTTGATCGAAGCTTTAGCTGAAAGAGGGAAGTGGGCTCCACCCGCCGATCTAGAACATGTAAGCGTCATTGAGGATAAACCCCCATCGGGAAGAGTAGACTCCATTGCAGTGCTAAGAGTCACTCCTGAGACCTTGTCTGAAGAAGAGTGTATGGATGCCCTGGAAAGAGTCTTAAGGTTTGAAGCGACCCCGGTCCCCTTCATATCCTATGATGACAGTGATGTTTTCTTGGTGATTCCCAAGTCAGAGGAAGAGTCCAAGATACCCCTTATATGGCGTCAAGTATCCCGACCTGCTTTTGCCCTCATTGGTCATCAGAGTCAAGATAAAATTTCTCATGAGAGTTACTGTAGTGATACTGAAGAAGACACAGTCGAAATGCCAGAAGGAACAGTAGAGGAGTGGTTAGCCTAGAAGCCGAAAAGCCCAGAAAACCCTCCTGACGCTAAAGAACAGGAACCCGCCATGAGGTTTGACCCTGTGGAAATCCTTCTCGACGACGGAATCTCCCATTTCAGAAAGTGCTCGGCCAATGTCAAAGATGCCATCAGAAGGTTGACCCCTAGAGAAAGAAGGGATATGCTTGACAGTGATGAGGATTGCAGCCCCACTCTGCTGAAAAAGTTGCTAGATCCAGGTGAGAAAGCCATTCGCCAGGATCAAAACCCTGAAAGTGATAATACTTGTTGCATGCTGACCTTGAAAAGCCTGAATGAGACTGTCAAGGCTCTGAGTGGAAAGGATGAAGCTGAAATCAGCCAGTCGCTAAGTCAGTTAAGAATTCCAAACCCCGAAAAAGCCAGCAAGCCATTAACCTGGGATCAGATTCGGGAAGCTGCCTATGCCCCGGATCGTGCTGTTAATCAGATCAATCAGCAAAGTTGGCCATATGCCAATAAGAGCCCGCCTCTAACTTTGAAAGAGCTGAAGGAATCCTCCAGTAGGAATGATGACTCAGAAAAATCTAATGTCTATGTGATGACTCGATCCGGACAGATGAGTGTTGAGCAGCCTAAGGGTGACAAAAGAAATGCCGTCTCCGAGCCAAAGACAGACAAAAGACCTTATAAGCCAGAAGCAGAAAAGCCAGATTCTGAAAAGGAGGATCCAGTGCTGACTCAATTGAAGTGTACTCAGGCCAATATCTCCTTCTGGTCTCTGTTGACCTCTTCATACCCTCATAAGCTGAAGCTAGAAGAAAGTTTGGCCATGACCATGGTACCCATAGATGTCACCCCAGATGAGGTTGTCCAGATGATTGGAAGCATCCATTATGGAAACATCATTACCTTCACTGACTTGGACCTGCCAAAGTATGGGGCTAGTCATAACGAACCTCTTTACATCACAGTCCAGTTGGAAGAATGCCAGTTGCCACGAGTATTAGTTGATGGAGGGTCTGCAATGAATGTCCTACCAGCGAAGATGATGGACTTATTGGATTTGAAGCCCACAGATTTGAAGCCTTCTAGTTAGACTATTAAGGCCTATGACTCCACGGCACGATCAGTCCTGGGGATTGCTACTCTCAAGTTGTGGTTCGGGAAAAAGGTCATGGATGTTGACTTCCAAGTGATTGACATTCCGATCTCATTTACCGCTCTGCTGGGACGACCTTGGATCCACCAGATAAACGGGGTAGCCTCTACTCTGCACCAATGCGTCAAATTTCAGTCAAGTGATGGTACTATCACCACCATTTATGGAGACAGTGTCACGGTGGAAAGAACCAGCACTGGAGGTATCCCGATACTGGAAATTAAGCATGATGATGAAGGGTTTGCCTTGACCGGATTCTCTGTAGCTTCTTCCAAGGCACAAGTGTGTTGCACTGACCTCACTACTACCTCCGATAAAATCCCCCCTGCCATGCGAATGATGAGGAAATTGGGTTACCTTCCGGGGCTTGGATTGGGCAAAAGACTCCAGGGTCGCAATGCTATCATTGATGTAAAGGAACAGACTACCAGATATGGCTTGGGATAAAAACCGAACTCTCGGGATGACAGAAAAGCTAAAGGTACAGTTCCAGGAAAACGAAGTGAAGGGGTCCATCTACATCCCTACAGTTTGTCTCTGACCCATTACTTTACAAAAGGTGGGACCCAATACGATGAAAGTGATTGCCAGATCTCCTTGAGAAAAACCCTTCTGGAAAACCTTGAGAAAGTTAGGGGAAAACCAACAAATCCTGTTCGGAGAATGTTCCTTGACTTGACGGACATTCCCGGGGCTACCACTACCGTTCAGAACGAGTATGTCTTCAAAGGAAACCCGAACAGTGTCAAAGAGTCAGCACTCTTCTCATCCGGGGTAATGGATTTCTCCGCCTTCGAGTTAGCTCTTCCGAAGATCAGCCAGATAGAAGCTTCCAGTAGTGAAGACAGTGAGTTGGGTTTGCAAAAGTTGTTTGATGAAGAAGCACAGATCCCGAATTTGATCGACATCAGCTCAGATGATGAGGTAGTTGCCGTAATTGGAGACAGTGGTGAAGAGCCTTTCGATCCCCGCACTTTGGTAACTAAGACAGAGATGCCGTTGAAGAATTGGGAGACATTCTCAGGGCCGATAGCCAGCCGATAGCAAATGATCACGGAGCTCGGATTGGTACCCCGTCCTTCTCAACCCAATCGTGTCAAACACCATGTCATCTATACAGTTGAGTCAGGAATCTTTGAATTTCATTCCTCCGAGTCATCCGAAGACCTCACGCCTCACGCCTGAGGATTATGAATATGTAATCAATGTCATCTTTCCCCTTGCTTTGAATGAAATGACAGATCTTTCTGAGTATCCTCTTATTGCCAACTTAACAAATGATAAATTAACTCAAAACTTAACAACAGTTAATAATGAATCATTTGAACAAGATGAAAACACACTAAATGAACAATACATCCAAGAAATCTTTAAGCAGGTTACAGACAAAGAGGAAAACCGGGCCCAAGCTGCCGAGGAGGTTTTGAAAAGTGTTAACTTGGGTACTGTCGAGAAACCTAAAGAGAGACAGATTGGAAACTTCTTCCAGGGGGTTGAGCAGGACGGGCGGTTAATGCGCTCGAGAGAATACATGGACGTCTTTGCATGGTCATACAAGGATATGCCGGGGCTAGACAGGTTCGATAGTAGAGCACATAATCCCTCTAGCACCGGATGCTAAGCTAGTAAAGCGAGCGAGAAAGATCAAGCCGAGTGGTCTCTACAGGTCAAAGAAGAGATTGAGAAGCTACTGCGGGTAGGATTCATCAGAGTCATCGAATATCCGACATGGTTGTCCAACATTGTGACCGTAACCAAGGCCAATGGGAAGGTACGCTGCTGTGTAGATTTCCGAGATCTGAACAAAGCCAGCCCCAAAGACGATTACCCCTTGCCCAACATAGACATCCTGGTGGACTCCACTGCCAACTACGAAGTAAAGTCCTTCGTTGATGGCTTTGCAGGCTACAACCAGATAAAGATGGCCGAGGAGGACCAAGAAAAGACAGCCTTCACCACATCGTGGGGAACTTACTGCTATACCGTGATGCCATTTGGGCTCAAGAATGCCGGGGCTACTATCAGAGGGCAGCGACCGCGCTTTTTCATGACATGATCCACAAGGAGATTGAGGTCTACGTCGAAGACATGATAATCCACTCCAAAGGCGAGGACGGACATCATTTTGTTGACCTGCGAAAGTTCTTTGAGAGGCTGAGACAACATTCCATGAGGCTAAACCCTGCCAAGTGCACCTTTGGAGTGACAAGGGGAAAAGTGCTCGGGTATATGGTCACAGAGCGAGGTATCGAAGTCGACCCCCGAAAGATCAAAGCCATTATGGACATGAGGCCACCTCGAACCCAGGACAAAGTCAAAAGCTTTATGGGCAAGCTGCGGTATATCGGCCACTTCGTCAACCGGTTGACCACTATGTGCGAGCCCATCTTCAAGCTCATGAAGAAGAATGTAGACACGGAATGGACCGAGGAATGCCGGGATGCCTTTGAACAAATCAAGGCATACTTAGTACATCCTCGGGCTATGCCCCCACATAGATAGAAACCTCTTACGCTCTATCTCACTTTGTCACCGATACGGCGGTTGGGGCTATGCTTGCTCAAGAAAAGAAAGACTCTCGGGTAGAGAATGCCATTTACTTTGTCGGTAGGAAGCTACGTGGGAGTGAGCTCAATTACTCGGCATGTGAAAAGACTTGTGCGGGGCGAGATGCAGGGTAGTCGGTAAGCTGAAGCACTACATGCAAGCCTACCTGTGAATTTGGTCTCGAAAATGTATCCTATCAAGTATATCTTCGATAAGCCTTCCCTCTCGATGCATCTAGCAAAGTGGTCCTTCTTCTTGGCTGAGTATGACATCAACTATGTGACGAGAAAGGCCATCAAGGGTCAAGCATTGTCAGACCATCTGGCAAATTTCCCTAGTAATGAGGACCGTGGGCCTAAACCCCAATTCCCAGATGAAGGGATCTTTGTAGTCGAGCCTGAAAGCCGATGGCAGCTCTTCTTTGACGGGGCTGCTAACAAGAGAGGAAATGGCGTAGGGATGCTACTGGTCGACCCGAAAGATGAGCACACGCCAATTGCCATCAAGTTGAACTTCCCTGCCACGAATAATGTTGCCAAGTATGAAGCCTGCATTCTTTGGTTTAGAAGGCGCTTTAGAGAGGAATGTCAAGGAGCTTGAAGTTTATGGAGACTCGGCCACGATCATCAACCAGGTCTCCAACAAGTGGAAGGCTGTGGACCCTAATCTTCGGCGGTATCACGCCTATATGGAGGAGTTGGTGACCGGTTCGGAGAAGTGACCTTCCATTACACCAAGGGAAAAGAACAGATTCGCGAGATGCCTTAGCTACTCTAGCCTCACTTTGGTAGAGATCCTCGAGGGAAAGGCAATAAAACCCTTGAGTGGGTAGAAGAGAAGCCCCGTCTTTACGTTTGTGAAGTAGACTTGGGACTGAGCCTATCAAGGAACCGTGGTACGGTCAGTTACCGGTTCCTCAAAGATGGAGAGTCGGCTTTCGGAGATGAAGAAGGTAGACCGAAAGAAGGCATCAAAGCCAAAAGCTTGCAAGCCACGAAAAGGTTGGCTTCTCATTATGTCATTTTAGGAGCGACACTGTACAAGAAGCGGTACCAAGGACCACTCCTCTTGTGTGTCACCCAAGAAAGGGCGGAGAGTTGATGACCCGAAGTCCATAATGGTCCTGCGGTCCTCATATGAATGCTAGAGCCACGATGCAAGTGATCCTCGAGAATGGGTTACTCTTGGATTTCCATGGAGACGGTGTGTCCGGCATGTCCGAGCGTGCGACAAATGCCAATGGTTTGCCAACCTCAACCATCTCCGCCTCATGACATGTCTTGCATGACGACTCCTTGGCCGTTTGCAACTTGGGGTATTGACGTGATAGGGAAGATAGCCCGGCAGGAAGTAATGGACATGAATTTGTGTTAGTAGCAGTCGACTACTTCACCAAGTGGGTAGAGGCCAAGTCCTACAAAGTCCTCACTTCCTGAAAAGTGGCCCAATTCATCAAAGAAAACATAATGTGTAGATATGGAGTGCCCAATGAGGTCATTTCAGATAATGGGTCGCACTTTGAAGGGGACTGCGATAGATTGCTGTCAG
Organism: Adenophora triphylla var. japonica; assembly: GCA_022495995.1. Classification (NCBI taxonomy): domain Eukaryota; kingdom Viridiplantae; phylum Streptophyta; class Magnoliopsida; order Asterales; family Campanulaceae; genus Adenophora; species Adenophora triphylla. The sequence continues at coordinate 82,797 of JAFEMH010006870.1, read as the reverse complement.
AATTCAGAATCACTCGCCACAAGTCGTCCCCATATAGACCTCGGACTAACGGAGCTGTGGAAGCTGCTAATACGACGCTCGAGCGGATAATCCGGAAAATGGCCACCCGTGGTCGTGATTGGCCTGAGAAGTTGCACCTAGCACTATGGGGCTACCGAACATCTGTCAGAACAGCTACGGGGGAGACTCCCTTTGCCCTAACCTACAGGATGGAAGCAGTGTTACCAGTGGAGTTGGAAATCCCATCACTAAGGGTCCTCCTGGAAAACAGTGTTAACGAAGTAGAATGGCTACGTAGCCGGCATGACGAGTTGTCCCTGCTCGATGAAAGAAGGCTCAAGGCCATGGAGCACACCCGAGCCTACCAGAGGCGAATGGCGAGCATTTGACAAAAGGTCAAGGCCGGGGACATCAAGAGGGTGACTTAGTGTTGAAAGTGAAGCCCCCTACCGAGACAACCCCACAGGAAAATGGGAACCCGTTTGGATCGGCCCGTATGTGGTGCGAGAAGATACTATCGGGAGGAGCCATGAAGCTTGCGGACACTGGATGGCAATCCCTTTGTCCATCCGGTCAGCGGCGATAAGCTCAGAAGGTACTATGTCTAAAAAAAAAAAAAAAAAAAAAAAGAAATAAAAAAAAAGAAAAAAGAAAAAATTTTAGTGCGAAAAGTGTAATACCCAGCTAGGCTGAAAAACCCAAAAAGGGAGGTCTAGGCAAAAAACAGGGTTGCACATAAAAATAAAAAAAAATAAGAAAAAATCTTAGTGCAAAAAGAGTAATGCCCAGCTAGGCTAAAAATCCAAAAAAGGGGTGGTCTAGGCAAAAAACAGGGTTGCACAGAAAAAAAAATAAATAAAAGAAAAAAAGAAAAAGAAAAAGGCCAAAAGACCTAATCCCGATAGTTCACCAGAATGAACTACGAAGACCTGAGCCCCTTAGTCTTTCTTATAAAAGGGGAACGTAGGCAACCGTATATGGTTCGGTCTAAACAATAAATAATAAAGGGCAATCAAGTTTTCATAAAACGGGTCCTAAGCAATCAATAAGACATCTGAAATTTCCATGAAATGTGTCTTGATTAATTTCTAAGATCATATCTTTGTTAATTACAAGTTAAAAGACTTCTTGATGAGTTCAAGCACGGTCTACTCTTGACTCTGCTAACCTGCTACAAAGATCTAAAATACAATAAAATGCCTAATAAACTACTGTGTTTGCAAAATGGCAATAAGGGAATCCTAAGAAAAGATCTATCAGCTGTCATTCACTGAGTCTTCTTTGGTCTTCTTCCCTTTACCTCGACCTCGTCGAGTATTCTTTCTCTTCTTCTCTATGATGTCGGTCTCCCTCACCCCGACCTCAGGTATCCTCACTGGAGCCTCCATCAAACCTGTGTCAATAAGTGCCCTCTCAATACGGGCACGAGTCCGCACTTCCTCCCTGCGAGACTCGGTCGAGGAGCGACTTCAGATAGCCTCTTATATCGAGCCTCCATATCCCTGATAAGGTCACCCGACTGGTTATGGCAACTCGCCTTAGCTTCAGTCTCCCTCAGAGTCCTACTCGAGTCACAGTCAGCCCCCAATAAAGCCTGACGCCTCTCTCCCAATATGACCTGAGTCGCTCCCATCTCCCTCTCATACCAGTCCAAGTAGGCCGTAGTCAAGATGGTACTCTTCCTGCTCTTGAGAATGGCACTGGGTAGAAAAACAGTATATGTCCAAGCCCTCGAGAAGAATGAGAAGCTGGCTGGATCCCTCACGTCTAAGGACATCACCTCCATGGTACGGATGTCCTCCCAATCGCCCAACGGCTCCTGTAAGGCCCCGAACTGCCTGGATACCAAGCAGGGTATGTAGAAGGATGACCAACAAAACCCTGGAACCATCGGTGCATAGGACCCCTGAAACTTCCTCCGGGTCTGCAACCTCCAGTGAGGTACCCACCAGCGAATATCCGAAGTGGATAACCTAGCCATCATCAGCTCCCAGTCACCCTGGTCCTGCTGCCTAGGCAAACCCCTCCGAGAAATCACCCAAGGGCACTGAGTCGGTAAAGCCCCTAGCAAAGCCCCAAGCCTCTCCTGCAGCCATAAAGTCAACACGGTCGGGCTCCCAGACCTCATGAAACGGTCTCCTTTAGCCATCCTGTCAATGCCGTGTAGGGTCTCACCCAAAACCAATGGGACAATGTCTTTCCTAGCCCTGCAATCCCTGACCATGTCCAAGAGGCCACCATGACAGATCCCTACGGACTCAGCAGTGAACAGAGACGAGAATACGCAGAGGATAAAGGCATCCATAGCCACTGTGGTCATAGCCATATACGGAGACCCAAACCTGCCCGGGATATCAGAAAGGTCAATCCTGTCCGGAGCTATCATCATCCCCTCAGCCTCTCCCAGAGATATATGCAGAAAAGATGCCAACTTTGCTGCCACCGGCACGTCTTCGATCAGAGGAATCGATATAGCCTCAATTTCTGGACCCCCAATCAAGGCTCGGAAGTCTTCAAAGGTTGGGGAAATCTCATTGTAAGAAAATCAATAAACGTGTCTACGGACGTCCCAAAACCTTGCCGCGGCCCTCAAAAGGTCCCAATCGGGCGGGAGATCCTTCAAATGCCATAAAGATTTGATCTTGAAGGTAGTATCAAACAGCCCCTTGTGAGATTGAAAGTTATATCTCGCCCAAGATTGAAGATCGGACAGAAAACGGTCTCTTTTCCCCTTTTGCAATCTGACGGGTTTCTCCATTGCAAGATGATCAAAGTTGATGTCTTTAGGTCAAAAATATGCTCTGGGAACAGTTGGGACAAGTCTAGGTTGAAAATGAAATAAAATGGCCAAGCCTTGGTTTTATTTCGAAAAAACCAGTCCAGACAGAACTGTAAGCCGCACGGCCTCATTTGCTCCCAGGACCAGACCGCACGGCCTCATTTGCCCTCTGCAGAAAAAAAAATCTGCAGCAACCCAAGTTGCTGCCCAAAGGGAGTTTTCACCCCACTTTTTCAACAAAACCTGTCCCAAAACACATCCAAAGATCAACCATGCAGTTATGTGTCATCACAAATCATTTTGGCCCAGTTTCAGCCTCAATTCCAAGCAAAAAAGCAGCCCCGAGGCTCAAGCAATATGCGAATTCATAAAGCATAAATTAGGAAAGCAAATAAAACAGTAATACATTGTTTCGCCCCATCGGTGCCCAAATAAAGCAAAAAATAGACAAATTGTGCATAAAACTGTTCATTGTTTGTTTCCTTCCTAGATCAACCCTAAAGACCTCCTAGGCCTCCGACCCCTCGTCGTCACTACTCAGCTCATAGAAGCTCGTCTCTCTCATCAAATCCTCGCTATCACTCACATCAGAAAGATGGACATTCACATGCTCGTACTCGGCTAGCTGCTCCAGGATGCCGGCATTAGGTCCCTGTCCTCGAGGCAGGGCACTAGAAGATTATTCTGAAGCCGATGAGGTGGATGCCGTGATCCCTACATGCCTCCTTTTGCGCACGGGCTCCTGCACTTTCGCTGCAGCCTTTGAAGCGCAAGCCAGCTTCTTCACGAGGGACCGGCACACATCCTTCCAGCCCCTGTTCTGCCTGACCAAGCCGTCATAAGTGCGAGCTGGAACCTGAAAAAAGAGAAGAAAATCTCAGAAAAATATCGGAATTGCAAAAAGGCAAATAAATCTGAAAAAGGGAAAAGACCCTAAAGTGTACTCACAGTGCTGTCAGGCGGCAGAGTATACTGGGGCTCCCTCGTGTCGGGGACAGGTATCCTGAACCTCCTCGGTACCCCGTTGACAACATAAGAGAGATGAGCAGGAGGCATCGGCGGGTCAGTAGGCTCGGCTTCCCCATATCCCTGAGTGACAGCCAGCTTCACTAGCTTCTGTGGCATCCTCAATCGCTGCTCCACAAAGGTAGCATACGGGGTAGCCAGATCAAAATACTCCTCAGCTGCCACGCCTGCCTGATACCTCGCTATATCATCCGCCGACCAGTCCCTAGGCTGCAGCATCCGTGCTGGAGGATCGAGAGGAGTAATGGCATCCAATGGAGGGACATGACCATGCTGCCTGGAAAAGCGGTCCCCCAGATAAATGATATCGCAAGTAAGCCCAGTCAGCCACCTCCTCTGCCTCGTCGCCTCCACGGCATCCCCTAAGAGATTCTACGGGTACCTCCCCCAAGGATAAAAGTCCACTCCATCATGCCCATCCCTGTTGATGACCGGTCTAACCATCTTGTAATCAAAGGTGATCCGGGTCTTCCCGGTGAACTTGTCTCTAGCATCTCCCCTCCAACGGATCATAGCAGGGAAGATGGTAGAATCACTCTGTTGGTTCCACGGAAAGAACCTGATCACCTCGCAAAACCATACCTGCATGTTCAAAACATAGAAGGGTCATTTTCTTTCATAAAAGTCTCAAGACGAAAGATAAGAGAGAGAGAAAGAAGGTGAGAATACCTCAAGAGCAAAGGAGAAGCAGTCCATTGAGGCAGGCTTATTCCGGCTATACAAATCCAGGGAGAAGTAAAGCTCCGCCAAACCGGCCTCGCCCCAAGAGACCGTCCCAATCCCATCCACATCCTCCAAGGAGTCAAGAAGGCAAACCAAAGCCAAAGTCCCAGAGTTGGCAAAGATGGTGACTGACAGCATCAACCACAGAAAAGCTCCCGCAAGCTGGTGGGCAGTAACCTCATTGGCGTCAAATCCATGCATGCAGTTCAGGACTGCCACCTCGACATTCCTCGTCTCCATCCCCAGCCCCTTAGGCTGAAGATCAAATCCAACCAGAGCTCTAAAATCCTCAGCCGTGATATGGTCTCTCCAGGTCACAGGCCTCCCGGTGAACTGTAAGCCAGTGATAGTAGTAAAGTCTGTGGGCGTCACTGTAAGCTCCCCCGAGCTAAGGTGAAAGCTGTGGGTGGTGTCCCACCAGAACTCTGATAGGGCCTGGATCAAGCCCTTGCTCTTCGAGGTTATGTGAATACCTCTGCCAATAGCCTCAACAAACAAATACAGGCCGGTAGCCCTCACTAGCTGTTTGGGGTTCACCCCATCCTTCTCAAAATCAGGCATCCTCTCCCATAGCCTCACAACAATCTCAGAAGGTCCCCTAGATTTGCTCTCCTATAGGAGAACACAACAGAAAGTGTGTCAGTCCTTCATCTCATTTCAAAAGCATGCATATATTCAAAAGTGCACATATTTTCAAAGAAAAGCAGTCATAAAAGATTTCTAGCATCTTTTGCATAGAAAACGTGTCTTCCATCATTTGAAACGCATTGTGTCAAGCACATCGCTCTCCTAAGCATAGAATCACAATTTTCAAAATTATCTGCACATAAGCATTAATTTTTCAAAATATGGCATGCATGAATCCTTTTTATCGTCCAAAATCCCGTTTCCTCATCCATGATCAAAAATTGACCTAGTTTTAGCACATGCAAGAACTCCGTCACATTTTAGACAATTATTTTTCTTACTTTATTTTCAAAAAATGGGTCATTCTCATTATTTTTCAAATAAATTGCACATGCATGTTCATTTGTGTCCTTAGCCTCATAGGTTAATCATCAAGATTCCAAAATCATCATCAAAAATCCTAAGAAAATTTGAGAAATTCCTAAAACTCGGGTCAAGCCCTAAGATCAATCAAAATTCAATCAAAATCGACGGAATCGAGCAAATCAAGAATGCTTACCCCAAACGATTGAGGTTTCATGGATTTGTGCTCCCTCTTGCCCGGATAAAACTCGGAAGGAGGCGTATTGAAATCATATTTTCGCTCGGTTCGGACAAGCTCCTTCCTCCTCCTTCGAGCGGCCTCGGATATGTTCCTCCGTGCTTGCCTAGGCATAGGATTCCCTTCCGGATCCATCCTAAATCAAAAGAAGCAAAGGATTGGAAGGATTTTCGAAAATTCTTTCTCTCCTCTCTCCCTATTTCTCGGCAGCAGAGGGCGGCAATGGTGCCCAATGCCCGTTCAAATTCGATTTTAAATAATCTGATGAAAATAAACTTCTGGCCGTGCGACCTCTTTTGCCCCCATCTCATGCCGGACGGCTTCTTTTGCTCTGAGCAGAAATTACATCTTTACCCCCTGGACTTTCCACTTGGGCATACAACTCCCGTTATTTCTTAACTAGAGTAACGCTGTGATCCCAAGTATATCCGTTATCTCCTAGAAGAATCAATTTCTCTCCCCAGTCGCCTCCGTTACTTCCGTTATAACGGAATAAGGCTAGGTGACAACCTCCGAATTGTCGAAGTTCAAACTCTAGCTACCTCAATCACTGATTGAGAAGTACGCACAAGTTTTCCAAACTTAAGCTACCTCTATCACAGATTGAGAAGTACGCTCAAGTTCTCCAAAGTTAAGCTACCTCTATCACAGATAGTGAAGTACGCTCAAGTTCTCCAAACTTAAGCTACCTCTATCACAGATAGTGAAGTACGCTCAAGTTCTCCAAACTTAAGCTACCTCTATCACAGATTGAGAAGTACACTAAAGTTTTCCTAACTTTAGCTACCTCTATCTCCTCGATAGTTACGTAAGCTTTAGTGTCCATCAGGTGACAACCTCCATTAATTGTCAATCAAGTGACAGCCTCCATTAATTGTCAATCAGGTGACAACCTCCATTAATTGTCAATCAGGTGACAACCTCCATTAATTGTCAATCAGGTGTCTCCTCCATGAATTGTTAAAACCTCAAGGATCCTAGACATCGTTCCTAACTATCTAGTGATGCTTGAACTACGATCAAGGCTTGATTCCTCCGGGATACGTAGGTAGCCTTTCATAAAAGGTCCAGCCATCCGATCGCAGTGGTCACCCTCTTCCATCATCACTCCTCAGTGGTGAGGCAACCTTTCATAAAAGGTCCAGCCATCCGACCGCGGTGGTCACCCTCTTCCATCATCACTCCTCAGTGGTGAGGCAGCCTTTCATAAAGGTCCAGCCATCAGACCACATTGGTCGCCCCTTTGTTATTCATCACTCCTCAGTGGTGAAGTAGCCCCTCATAGAGGTCCAGATATCCGACCACATCGGTCACTTCTAGCATATCCCCAGTAGGATCAGTCACTTGACCTCCCAGGTCACTTTCCCTTCTATTTCCCCAGCAAGAGCCCAGTTTCTCTTCACCATTCCCCAGTGGATCTTTTCTGAACTACGACCTGGCTTGATTCCTCCGGGATACGTAGGTAGCCTACTTTAGGTTCAGCCAATTCGTCACATATGACACCCCCTTTCCCCAGTGGATTCTGAACTATGACCTGGCTTGATTCCTCCGGGATACGTAGGTAGCCTACTTTAGGTTCAGCCAATTCGTCACATATGACACCCCCTTTCCCCAGTGGATTCCGAACTACGATTATGGCTTAATTCCCACTCGGGATACGTATGTAGCCTCCCAAAGGTTCAGCCACTCGACCACTTTGGTCACCCAATCCGTTTCGGCATTCGCCAGATCGGATCCTTTTCTATCGACAACCCCACTTGCCCTGCAAGTCACGTTGCCGAGGGGCTTCTGTAAGTACCCAAATCTGGCTCATGCCTTCCGGTTAAGTTTCCCGGCAATTCCCCGGACATTCCTAAAGTTCAGGAGCAATTCGGGAACTGTTCCGAACCTTCCGAGGGGTGAAGGGATTACTTGGAATTAAAAACCCACGTTTTCCTTTTATACCTTCTAGAATGCCACCTTGCATGATTCTAGAAAGATGCTGAGTCATAGTGGATAATGCCGCAGGGCTGCATTAGGAGAGAACTCCAGGTCGCACGGCTTCATTGGCTATTTCCAGACTGCCTATAAATAGAGGCCTCCTCTACCCATTTTGTAAGACAAGAATTCAGCACAAAAACTCTATCAAAATATCACTACGAAAATTCAGTAAGCTGAGAGTGCCAAGAGCCACCTCCCTCCTCCTTGAAGCCTCCAAAAGTTGGTTCCTTCCCTAGGCGGACTCCAAAGAGAAAGAGGTCACCACCATTGGTAACCTCTCACCCCCTTTATCTTGCATTATACTTGTATATATGTGATATATTTGCTCCTTGCTTTACATATTACTATATATTTGCTTGGGACTTGGTATATTGTTGTTAAAGATCATATCTTTGAACATGTAAATCATATCCCCCTCCCTTTGCATCCTTTGCATTAAAATAGCATCTTTTGCTCATAAAAATGTAGTCTTTGCATTAAAGGTGCATCCTTTGCACCTAAAAATCTCTTTTTTACATAAAAGTTGCATCCTTTGCACTTAAAAATGATTCCTTTACATTAAAAATTGCATCCTTTGCACCTAAAGCCCATTTTCATACATAAAAATGCATCTTTTGCATTAAAATCATTTCTTTACAACAAAAAAGCATCCTTCGCTTGCAAAATGACATCTTTATGCATCCTTTGCATATAAAATGCTATTTTTCTACATAAAGATGCATCATTTGCATTAAAAATCATTTCTTTACATAAAAAGCATCCTTTGCAAACAAAGAGCATCCTTCACACCCAAAATGTCATCTTTTTCATTAAAAATGTCATTTTTATCCTAAACATGCATTCCCCATGTCCCCATTGGTATTTGATGCATCCTTTGGAGCGGACAGGTGTAAAAATCCCATCTTTACATCGTTTCTTCCATTAAAGGTGCCACAATCTCTTTAGAAAGGGATAAACCTTGAACCCTATATCTCCGATTATCACTTGAGACGAGTATAGTAGTCCCTACACAAGCTCAATCGTCTCAAGGTGTAGGATTGATGGGCTAAGGTCACTCCTTTCTAAAGAACCTCACTCTTGGACCATAAAAGAGAGTCCTTCTCTCGATCACACATGACCCAAGGTCAAATAGTGATGATCACAAGTCCAAGATGAGGGCGGGATCAAAGTCCCGAACACATAAAAATCCAAGGAATCCCGAGCGATAACCAACTAAATGGTTTATACGTCCGGAAGACAACTTGGAACATTCCCCCCTCTTTTCAACACATGCACACAAGAAAGCACACAAGCAAGCACGAAAAATGGAATCTTGGGAGACTTGCTACGGCAAGGCACCTTGGGTGAACGACGATCCGTTCTTCCCAAGGGGTAACTTAACCTCCGAACCCTAAATTCTTTTTTTTCAAAGTTTTGAGGAAATCAAAATGGCGTGGCGACTCCGTTTTTCAAATTAAACCGGATGTTTTCAAACTCAAGTGAATCAAAATGAAACACAAAAAAATAAATTTGGGCACCACATTCACACTAATGTACCCCCGGGATGGCTTGGTTAAGTGGATTCATCACTTATGACCACTAATCAAAGTCTAGGGAAAGAGAGGACAAAACATGGATGCCGAAAATCCAAACAATTCCTTCATTTTCTTCTTTCAGTTACATTTCCAGTTAAGTCCTGTAAATCCAGTTAAGTTTCTGGAAATTATAGTGACTAAATTAGAAACTGTAAAAAATATTGACACTGCAGGCCCATTCGCGCGGATAAGATTGCACTACAGTCTCATCCAGGCGGAAAACATTGTCATCTGCAAACAGTTTTTTCCAGTTTTCTGTTATTTTCAGTTTAATCACTGTTTTCAAACTATTTTTCAGTTCAGTCCCTAGAATTTCAGTTATTTCCAGGAAACCCCTTTTTTAAAGTCTTTTTTCAAAACACACACACACACACACACATACACACACAAAAAGTTTCAAGTGAGGAAGACTCGTCATACGAGGCATTCCGGGTACATGTCAAAACGTCCATCCTGGAGCGTAACGTGACATCCGAACTCATTTTCTCTAATTTTAGGCATTTTTCAATGTTTTGGCCCGTAAACTAAAAACGGCATGGTGAATCCGTTGATTTTTCGCAAAATAGAAATCGGGTACATCACAGTGGCGACTCCGCTGGGGAATTATAAGCTTTTAAAAAAAAACTCATTTTCAAACAAATAATAAAACTTGTTTAAAAAAAATAATAAAAAAATGCTTTTGAGGGTCAACTTTCGTCTCAACACTTGAAACTTTTGTTTTTGGTGTGTGTATGTGTTTTTCCTATTTCGCGTTGTTATCGTTTTGATCGTCCCGGGAAAGTCAATTTTGACTGTCGGATCCATTTTCTTAACTGTTAAACTTTGTGTGTTTACGTGCTTATGTGCACGTGCATTTATGTGTTTACATGTTTTCCAAAAAAAAATGATAATCGGTATATAGGATGGAAACCAATAAACTTCCTCTTAAAACGCCTCCTTATAGGAGCCGGGGATAAGCTATGGGGGAACAACGCCACGTATTGATCTCATTTCAAAAAAAAATGTTTTAAAAAAAAATCTTTTTTGCATGCATCATGCTTTTAAGACACATTTGAAAATTTCTGTTTTTACTCGAAAAAAAAAAAGAATATAGACTGCCGCACACTATGCGCACGTTGACCGTACACTGCACACTACGTCCTTAACCCGGGAAATCTCAGTAGCAGCCTGGGAGGCCTTACTACTCCTCTCGATGCGAGCACGGGACGACCCAAACAGCCATTGGTTTACCCTCGTGTCGACCCTGCACTTGTCTGTGACACACTTTTTTCCAAGACTTGGTTGGTTTTTGGTCCGGTCCGTGTCAGACTGTGTCAGTGCATACCCGCGTTGGTCAAACCCTAGTCAACGTACCAAGTCAGGATCCCCCGCGGACCTAACTCAGTCAAAGTCATGCCGATTTTCCGTCATGAACTTTGACTCAATCTTGTCTGGGCTCGGACTTTGACTTTGACCCGCACGGTTTATGCACCGGCTCCCGGTGTGACACCGAGCCATCAAGGATTAACGCTCAATCCATGTTAATTACTGCTTAACCAACGACGAGTCAAGATCCTTTATGGGCTATTATCAGTCAAGGTCATGCCGGCTTTTCGTCAGGCACCTTAACTCGATCTTGACCCTCGACGCTGGCCTTGCCGGTAATTTACATCGAGTGCGCGTTAAGACTTCATGATCCGCCAGACCTTAGGTTCGTTTTCCTTTTTGGTCGGTGGGACCCACTTGCCCTACGAAACCCTTGTTCAAGGTTGCAGGTTGAGGGTCCGCAGGCGTAGTGATGGGTCTCACTGATCCAGGACTGAGAATAGCAAAAAAAAAAGAGCAATCTTTTTCAACCGCTTAGGGTTTAAGAAAACACGTTTTAAGTAAACTCAAACAAATAACCGCATATTGCATGAGCCCTGAGCCCAAACACCTACCCCTTTTTCTTCAACTCCCAAAGTCTGAACCTCCATTATATCTTCCTCCCGCAGCACCTCGCAAAGCTTGGGTACGGACACCGGGTCACCATCTGGCTAGTTGGAAAGAATCAAGCGCATCGTCAGCTTCACAATTCGCTTCAACTCCGGTTTTCAGAATGTCTGCATCAGCTGGTAACAATGGGGACAATACCACTCTACCTCACGGGACTCCCCAGACAGAACAACAGTGGAATCAGTTGGCCGAACAAATGAGACTGCAACAGGAAGCTCAGATGAACAGCCTTCTGGAGGCTATTAGGAGCCACGGTTTGTCCGCCAGTCTCAATCCCGATGGCACTTTCACCGTGGAAGAGGAAGAGGACCCTAATCCCACTATCGGTCGCTCTGACTACACCAGAATGCCACCACCAGCCTCCTATGGTACCACTACCAGAGCCCATGCTTCTCGACTTATGGGTCAGCCAGCTCCTCAATCCCAGTCTAGTGGCCCCGTACGCAGCACAGTGGGACAAGCGGTTGCGATCCCTCGGTGGGGACAGACCGCATGGAATGTCTTCCCATGGTTGGGGTACCTTGGAATGCCACGCAAGTTGGGATCCCACCCACGATTTGGGCAGTCGGCCCAGGGCCTTCACAACAACAGTTCAGAGCGCCACAGCAACAATCTGGAATGCCGCCACCGCAGTTTGGTTAAGGACAACAATCAGGTATCCCTCCTCAAAAATGATGCTGGTCCATTAACTCTTGGCACCTCGCCAGCCTCCACAAACCTGTTCCTCACTCAAGGCCCAATGGGTCAGCAAGTCCCCATCCCAGTCTCATCAGAATCACCGGGACCGCAGTATCCTCCCGGTTATACACCATCACCGCAGCCAGGCATGCAGTTCAATAACTAAGGGCCGCAACCCGCATTTAATCCTACCTATGAGTCTCACCCCGGGAACCCGATCTACCCGGCCACCTCTGGTCTGCCACCACCCTCTTTACCAATTGGAAGTCAACAGCAAGCCGTTGGGTTCTATCCCTTTGCCCAGGCTCCTACTTTCACTCCCCAGGGTAATTTAAGCCAAGGGAAGGTTTTCACCTATGTCCCAGGTTCGGCCATACCTTCCACCAGTGTGCCGCCAATGGTAACTCCTCTCTCCAGCTCGGTCACTGGTTTGAACGCTCCGGCTCCACCACTGGACCCTCATTTGGCCTGGTTCATGGAACAGCACAAGGAAATGAAAGTGCAGATCACCGAGCTGATAGGAAAGAAGGCTGCCCTCCGGCCCACAAATTCTGATTCTATTGTGCCTCTACCCCACAAGTTCGGGATGCCTAGCTTGGAACTGTTTGATGGAACTGCCTGTCCCAAGACCCATCTTGACACCTATACCCTAGCCATGAAAGCCAAAGGGTGCACGAACCAGCAGTTGGCTGATTACTTCAGCCTCTTCTTAAAATTGGGGGCTCTAAAATAGTTCTTCCGATTGAAACCCGAGTCTAGGGCCACTTGGGAACAGATCACCAACGCCTTCACCAAAAAGTACAAGGCCAACCTGGAATGGGAGACGAATCGGGTAGACTTGCAAACGACTATACAATGCCCTGACGAGAACATTGGTGATTTTTATAAATGTTGGAACCTTAAGCTGAGTAAAATGGCCATTCCTCCTTCTGATGAAGAATAGTTGGACATTTTTTAGTCATGTTTGAATCCTCACTTAAGAGCATCCCTCAGCAATTTCCCCTATCCAGATCTGCGTGCCATGGTCAACTCTAGGGCTAAATTTGAGAAGGCTTACAATCAGCAACAAGCCGCTACCCCTACTTTTCGGTACCGAGCCACTACTTCTAATCCTGCTCCTGCCCAACCCAAGGGCAAAGAAGCTGTTAACTTTGCTGGTAAGAATTGCAACAATGCCACTCCTTTTGTGCCAAGGAAAGTTGAGATGCCCAAACCTAAGAGTAAAAAGTTCAGTAACTTCGGAATGCCCCTGAGTGAAGTTTTTAGAGGACTGGTCAAAGAGGGCTTGATTTGGCCTTTGGACAATTATCAACCCAGGGACCCCAACATCCCTTTGGACACTACCAAACACTGTGCTTTTCATCAGTACCACGGGCACCTTACTGACGATTGTATAACTCTGAGGAAGGCCATACGAGGGTTAATTGAAAAGGGTAAGCTGGAGGTACCTGAAGGACCCAATACAGTTAACAACCCATTCCCTAGGAACAACAACATGGTGAACATGATTGAAATTGGAGAGCCTTCTCACGTTAGGGAAAATGTGGATGAGCTAACCAAGGAAACAAATGAGGATCCTCAAGTGCCCCCGATTAACTTTGACGATGATCCTGAATTCGGATCCCCTCCCAGCCTTGAGAATGACGAACAGACCAATCCTCCCTCGTCCCATGTTAGCGGCTTCTTGCAGGAATATGAAGCTCGCTACTTCTCAGAGGAAGAAATAGCTGACACTGGAGAACTGGGGCCATTCAGATCAAACTATAAGAAGACCATTTACATAAGATGGCTAGAGCACTCAAGAAGGATTGAAAAAGAGAGCTTCAGGCGGGCATCCGTATTGAGACTTATTAGTAAAGAGGCCGAAGCACACCTCGAGCTAATACACTTCTGCAAAATGGTTCTGGGAGAAGCCGAATACAGTCCTGATGACAGCGAAGGTGAAGGATCAGATGAGGAGGATTGCTTCCATATCCTGCCTGGAGTCAAATATGTACCCCCACAATTCCTGGGAGAAAAAGCCGAGTCACAATTGCCACTTCCAGCATTGGAGGCCTATGACAACTTCTGTGGTTGCACGCACTTATCTTCCCCTAATAGGAATGATCGGCGCTCTATCTTAGCCGAAGTTTGGGTAGTACGGGATGACGATTCTGATGACAGTGATGATGATGAGAGCGAAGAATCAACTGAGGCCCAAGACCCAGAATCAGCTTGGAATGATCACGCTGAAAATGACCGCATGAGTACTAGACACAATGGGTGATTGTTGGTCAGTGACAATGAAGAGCCGCCAGAAAATGCGGATGAGGAATCAATGGAAACTGACCTCGATGATGAGCCTCTCTCAAGATGCGATTGTAGTCAATGTCCAACCTTGAATACATCGGAGGATGAGCAGCCCAACCATTTGAAGAAAAATATGAATCTGAGATTCTGGAGCACTGCTAGATTAATTCATTGTTTATGCATGTGTAGTTAATTAAAATATAATTTTATTAATTTTTGTGATGCATGATTTATGTGTTCTTAAATGTTAAGAATTTTAGATATTTAGTTGAAACAATATATTGCAATTTCCTAAATGTTTAGATTGAAACATTAGAATTTTGGTTTTATGATTGTTTATGAGAAACAAGTCATTTTACGCGAAATTCAAAAGGAAACTGATTGTTTATAAAAGGTAGTGATTATGTTGCCAAATCAGAGCTGATTTTTGATTGTGCATGTCTAGAAAAGTTCTGTCGAATGAGAGATTTGGTACTTAAGTAGTCCTTGTGGCTCACCTATCTTCCTGGGAACTTACCTGGTGCACGATTATGAATATCTTTGCTGATATGCTTATAATATACTTTTAAGAACCTTCATTTAACTTTTAAGTTCTTTATGTCAATTCATGATTAAAACACTTGAGACCATTCGGATAGTTTTGGGTGGGCTTGCCATAGCAAGGTACTTTGATTCTATTCGAATGCGAGCAAGATGAGGAAATGGTGGTTCCTATACGTTTAAAGTGAATGAACTTAATTGGGTTATCAAAATGGTTTTGGACCCAAGGCATAAGATGAGATTAAAATATGCCTAGACATATGATGTCTTGAATAAATCTCATAAAAGATCTAAGAGTCATATATGTGATATGATTGATATTTCTACCTAATTAATTTAGTTTTGAGCGATTTGCCATAGCAAACTCAAAATTAAATTAAAGTTGGATCTTAGCCCATTAAATGTATATTATGCTTATTTGCATTGGAAGGTGTATAATTTAGTGGGAGCATTTTATGTTAATGCATTATACTTCTCATATGATATGTTTACTTATATGTGTTCATATTTTATGTATATCTTTTTGTAGAATAAATGGCATCAAACAATAATCACCTGTCACTGCGATCTCTCCTTGAGAAGGAGAAGTTGGAAGAGATTGGTACTAACTATATGGATTGGATCCGTAGCGTGAGAATTGTTCTCAGGCAAGAGGAAAAACTGTACGTTCTCGAGGAACCTATTCCACCTGAACCTGATGCCAATGCTACTAGGGCAGTGAGGGACCAATATCTGAAGCACAAGCGTGATTCTACTGATGTTGGTTGCCTCATGCTCTCCGCCATGTGCAAGAACCTTCAGAAGGATCTTGAACACTTGGGGACAGTTGATCTAAACAATCGACTGATGGAAATGTTCCAAGTACAAGCTAGGAAAGAAAGGTACAACACAGTTAAGGTCTTGACCTCATGCAAGATGAGTGAAGGACAAGCTGTTGGTCCCCATGCTCTTAAGTTGAAGGGCCACATTGAGCATCTTGAAAGGCTCGGTTTTCCAATTAGCCAAGAGTTGGCTACCGACATAATATTGAATTCATTGCCCAAAAGTTTTAGTAATTTTATAATGCACTATATATAACATGGGAGGCATGAATAAAAACCTTTCCGAGTTAGTTCAAATGTTTAACACTGCGGAAACCAATATTATCGAGAAGAAAACCGACTAAGTGCTAATGGTTAACAAGGGGAAGGGTTTCAAGGGTAAGGGAAAAGCAAAAGTTGCTAATCCTAAGGAAAATGTTGCCAAACCCAAAGAGGCTGCCAAGCCTAAAGAGGCTAAGCCCAAGCCCCAAGAGGACGCAGTCTTCTTCCATTGCAATGAGATTGGACATTGGAGGAGAAACTGCACAAAATACAAGGAAGCACTGAAGAAGAGCAAAGGAGTTGCTTCGACTTCACGTATCTTTGTTATAGATATATTCCTATCTACTTCTAGTTATTGGGTATTGGATACCGGATGTGGAACTCACATTTGTTTAAATGTGCAGGGTCTAAAGAACAGAAGGATGCTTGAAGAGGGTGAAGTGGACCTACGTGTGGGGAATGGAGCAAGAGTTGCTGCATTAGCCGTAGGAATTTATGAAGTTACTTTACCTACTGGACTAATACTTGTTTTGAACAATTGTTATTACGTTCCAGCTTTAAGTAGGAATATTATTTCGATTTCATGTTTGGATAATGAAGGTTTTAATTTTCTTATATGTGATAAGAAGTTTTCCATTTACAAGAGTGCTATGCATTATTGTACTGCTATTTCATTCAATGACCTTTATATCCTTGATGTTGAAAATCGTGATAATGATGTCTATAACATTAACAAGAGATCTAAACCTAATGATGTAAACCACACTTACTTATGGCATTGTCGTCTTGGCCATATAAATGAGAAACGCATTTCTAAACTCCACAAAGATGGATTTTTAGACTCACATGATTATGAATCTTATGAGACATGCGAATATTGTTTACTTGTCAAGATGACCAAGGACCCATTTACCAAATCTGGTGAAAGGGCGGGCGGCTTATTAGGACTCATACATACCGATGTATGTGGGCCTATGAGTAGCGATGCTAGGGGAGGATTTCGATACTTCATAACATTCACTGATGATTATAGTAGATTTGGATATGTTTATCTAATGAAACATAAAAGTGAATCGTTTGAGATATTTCGAATATTTCAAAATGAGGTGCAAAACCAACTTGGCAAAACTATTAAAGTACTTCGATCCGATCGAGGTGGTGAATATTTGAGCCAAGAATTTGACAGTCATCTTAAGAGTTGTGGAATCGTTTCAGAACTCTCTCCACCCGGAACACCACAATGGAATGGTGTGTCTGAAAGGAGGAATAGAACTTTGTTGGAAATGGTTCGTTCTATGATGAGTCAAGTTGAGCTTCCTTTATCCTTTTGGGGACATACACTAGAAACTGCTGCTTTCACTATAAACAGAGTTTCTACCAAATCGGTTCAAAAGACCCCATATGAGATGTGGCATGGAAGAAAACCTAGTTTGTCTTTCATGAAGATTTGGGGTTGCGATGCATATGTCAAGAAGTTAACTTCTGACAAGCTAGTAACTAAATCTGATAAATGTGTTTTCGTGGATTATCCTAAGGAAATCAAAGAATACTATTTCTACAATCGAAACGAGAACAAAGTGTTTGTTGCTCGAAATGGTACTTTCTTAGAAAAGGAGTTTCTTCGCAAAGGAACCAGTGGGAGTAAAATAGATCTCGAAGAAATTCGAGAACCCGAAAACAACATTGAACCTATGGTAGAGACTGAACCAATTTCACAAATAGTTATGGAACCGGTTCAAGATGCACAAGTTCTTCGCCGAGGTGGTAGGTCACGATTCGAACCCGAGAGATATGGATTTCTCGTTACGGAAAGTGATGAAGTTGAGTTAATCGAAAACGATGAACCTACTTGCTATCAAGAGGCAATGTCCGCTCCTGATTCGGAAAAATGGCAAGAAGCCATGAAGTCCGAGTTACAATCCAAGGTTGATAATCAAGTTTGGAACTTGATTGATCCACCCGAAGGTGTAAAAATCATAGGGTGCAAATGGGTCTTCAAGAAGAAGACCGACATGGATGGGAAGGTGCACACCTATAAGGCTAGGCTTGTAGCTAAGGGATATAGGCAGATTCATGGCATCGACTATGATGAAACCTTTTCGCCTGTAGCTATGCTTAAGTCTATTAGAATTTTAATTGCCATAGCTGCATATTATGACTATGAGATATAGCAAATGGATGTCAAAACAGCTTTCCTTAATGGGAAGTTACTTGAGGATGTATACATGATACAACCTAAAGGTTTTGTTAGTCTAAAAAATTCTAACAAGGTGTGTAAGTTGCAGAAATCCATTTATGGATTGAAGCAAGCTTCTAGGAGTTGGAATCTACGTTTTGATGAAGCAATCAAGGAGTTTGGCTTTATCAAGAACAAAGATGAACCTTGTGTATACAAGAAAATTAGTGGAAGCGTAGCACTATTTTTGGTGTTGTATGTCGACGATATCTTACTCATTGGAAATGACATTCTTGCACTACAGACTGTCAAGTCTTGGTTGAGAAAGTGTTTTTCAATGAAAGATATGGGCGAAGCTATAAATATCCTTGTTATCAAGATCTATAGAGATAGATCCAAGAGGATGATTGGTTTAAGTCAAAGTACTTACATTGACAATGTTCTTAGAAGATTCCAAATGGAAAATTCTAAAAGGGGAAACTTGCCAATGTTACATGGTATATCTCTTAGCAAGAATCAAAGTCCTAAGACTAATGATGAGCGAAAGAAAATGAATGGTATCCCATATGCTTCGACAATTGGGTCTATCATGTATGCTATGTTATGTACTAACCCGATGTCTCGTGTGCTCTAAGCATGACGAGTAGGTACCAATCGGATCCCGGCGAACCACATTGGATAGAAGTCAAGAATATCCTTAAGTACTAACAAAGAACTAAGGATGCATTCTTGGTCTTTGGAGGAATGGGAGAAGATCTTGTAGTTAAAGGCTACACAGATGCTAGCTTCCAAACCGACAAGGATGATTTCAGATCGCAGTCTGGATTTTTGTTTACGCTGAATGGAGGCACTGTGAATTGGAAAAGTTCCAAGCAAAGTACCGTCGCTGATTCTACAACCGAAGCTGAGTACATAGCGGCATCTGATGCAGCTAAGGAAGCCGTTTGGATCAAAAAGTTCATTAGTGATTTGGAAGTCGTTCCAAGCATCAGAGATCCTATTGAACTTTACTGTGACAACAATGGTGCCATTGCACAAGCAAAGGAACTAAGGTCACACCAGAGATCCAAACACATACTTCGACGTTTCCACATTATCCGAGAGATATGTGAAAGGGAAGACGTAAAGATATGCAGAGTAGACACTGATGACAACATGGCGGACCTATTAACTAAGGCTCTCCCGCAAGCTAAGCATGACGGTCATGTTAGGTCAATGGGTATTCGATACATGGGAGATTGGGCCTAGTGCAAGTGGGAGACTGTTAGTATTATGCCCTAGGCCTATGTTTGATAGACTTATGTGTTGACATTATTTATTATTATATGTGATGTGTTTATCATTTGATTATTATATGTTTTGTATATTTGTTTATAATAATCTTCGTCCCTAATTATTATGTAAATAATTAGTATAAATGTTAATGGATAATCATATGATGATTATATGCATAGAGATGCACATTAAATTTATGGGTACTTGTTAGAGAACAAGTGACTGGACTTGACCCGCATGAGATTTATGTCATGGTCAAATGTCATAATTAAATCTCATAAGGTTACTTCATTTAGTCCCTAGACCTGAGATTATCATGAGCTTACATATGATGAAAGTCATGTTTGATTTTAGTCAAACGATATCTTAACACGATATTTATAAAGGCTAATTTTGACATGATCGGATTCATGATGGGAAGGATGGTAAGTCAAGATGGAATTTGTCCCTCGAAAGAGAGATGTTTTGCTTGGGCCCCTCGATGAGTGATAATGATGAAAGTGTATGGCCATACCCCAATATGATTGGAATTATCATTATACTCGGAATCGAGAAAGCATTGAACAAAGACAAGTTGACGAGGACCATGACTTGTGTTCAATATAACATCGTGAGACAAAGGGAGAAATGGAAGTGTACCATTGGAAATGTGAACTCTTACGTTAAATTATTTGGGTAGACATAATGGCTTGCTAGAGTCCGCTTATGTCTTATGAGAGTCGATATGATCGAGCTCATTGCCAACATAATATAATCATGTTGGGTAACACACAACTAGAATGAATTGATTAAACCATTGGAAGAATGATTGAGAAATTCCTCATTAGCCTTGCCTGGTCGTGCGACACAACTAGGCCATGTGCCTCGTGTGGTCGTGCGACACAACAGGTCCTGAGGCGGTTTGACAGAATCCTTTCCTAATTTGATTAGGATTCATATTCTATACTAAAGTAGTATAAATATGAACGTCTGTCAACCCTAAAGAGCTAGCCAAAATTCTCAAAAGAAATTGACAACAATATTCTCAATATTATTCCAAGGTTTATAGGATCTAGCAATGTTCAAGAAATTGTTCTTGGATTCATTCAAAGGTGTGGATACCGAAAGATGGTCTTCGCTCGTTCATCGATCAAGGACTAGAGTTCAAGCAATCTGAAGAATGAAGTTTGTGACTCGAAATCACATTATTAAATCGTTCGATAGCTCAAGAACGGAAAGCGTTCAAGGTTGGTTATATCTATCTCATAGTTTTTCAAGTTAATTGTATAGAACGGATCCTAGGCTCTTGGGTTTTGTGTTATTTTAGATGCTTAATTCCGCTGTGCATGGACCCATAAAACCCAACAGACCCCACCTCAAGAACATACATCAGAAATCGAGGTACTTCTCTCCAGACAACGAGGTAGCGATCAAAGAAGAGGTCGAGAAGCTACTAAAGGCGGAGATAATAAAAGAAATATCCTACCCTAAGTGGATAGCAAATGTGGTCATGGTCAAGAAGGCCAATGATAAGTGGAGGATGTGCGTTAATTTCACTAATCTCAACAAAGCATGCCCCAAAGATTGCTTCCCTCTTCCTCGCATAGACCGATTGGTAGATTTGATAGCCGGACACAGAGTCCTCAGCTTTATTGATGCATATTCCGGCTATCATCAAATCAAAATGGCTCCCGAAGACGTCCCCTCAGTAGCTTTCATTGCTACGGGCAAGACGTACTGCTATACAATGATGCCATTTGGACTGAAAAATGCTGGAGCCACCTACCAACGGATGGTTAATATTGTCTTTAAAGACCAATTGGGCAGAAACATTGAGGCCTACATTAATGACATGGTCATAAAGACAAGAGAAAACTCCCACGAGCTTGACGTGGAGGAAACTTTCTCTAACTTGCGCCGCAACAACATGAAATTAAACCCCCTGAAATGTGCATTTGGGGTCAAAGAGGGCAAGTTTCTCGGATTCATGGTCAATCAGCGAAGAATTGAAGCCAATCCTGAAAAAATTCAAGCGTTGTTGGACATGAACCTCCTGCCTATGTAAAAGATGTGCAAAAGCTAAATGGGCACATCACAGCACTAGGCCGCTTCATCTCGCGGCCTGCAGAGAGATGCCTCCCCTTCTTCAAAACTCTAAAAGGGGGGAAGAAAGCTTATGAATTCGCGTGGAGCGAGGACTGCGGTCAAGCTTTTGAAGAATTGAAGAGTTACCTCGGGCAGCCCCCTCTACTCAGCAGCCCGGTGCCCGGGGAAGGGCTTTTTTTATTTCTAGCAGTTACTGATCTGGCAGTATCTGTTGTTCTTATAAGGGAGGAAAATAACTCCCAAAAACCAGTTTATTATGTATCTAAGGCACTGTCCGCCGTAGAAGGGTGTTATCTAAATATAGAAAAATTAGCTTACGCCTTGCTTGTACCTGCTCGAAAATTAAGAGCTTACTTTTCCGCACATCCTATAATTTTACTCACTGAGGCCTCGCTTAGAAAGGTTTTACATAAACCATAGTCCTCGGGGAGAATGCTAGCTTGGTCTATAGAGCTCACGGAGTTCCAGATCACCTACTCCCCGAGAAGGACAATCAAAGCGCAGGCCTTAGCTGATTTTTTAGCAAAAATATCATTTAAACTAGCGGACAGCGACCTGGGAAAGAGAAAGCAAACAGAGTCAGAAGAGGCCCAAGATAGCTCAAACACAGAGATTATACAGCCCAAAGAGCATCCAGAAGAAGTTTGGACTTTATTCGTGGACGGATCTGCGAGCAAGTTAATGAGTGAAGCGGGCATACTCTTGATCGCACCCTGCGGGGAGAAATTCAAAAGAGCCTTGAGATTCAAGTTCGAAGCATCGAACAATCAGGCTGAGTATGAAGCCATTATAGCAGGCATGGAATTGTCCAGAGACTTGGGAGTTCAAAATATTTAAATAAATAGTGACTCTCATCTCATAGTAAATAAAATAAAAGGGGAGTACGACATGATCAACCCAGTGCTAACTCAGTACTGCGGTCTGGCCAAAACCCTTCTAAAAAATTTCAC
The DNA here is from genome assembly GCA_022495995.1 of Adenophora triphylla var. japonica. Classification (NCBI taxonomy): domain Eukaryota; kingdom Viridiplantae; phylum Streptophyta; class Magnoliopsida; order Asterales; family Campanulaceae; genus Adenophora; species Adenophora triphylla. The sequence continues at coordinate 60,438 of JAFEMH010006870.1, read as the reverse complement.
ATACTATGAGTTGAACCAAGTAATGAGGGAGGACAACACAGAGGCTGACCTCCTCTCCAGAATAACTGATCAAGAAGTCATAGACTTAGATGCAGACTGCCAGATAGAATTCACAGAAGGACCTACTACAGATCGGATTCAAATAAGCAATATTGACATTCTCCTCAGCCTTGGCCAAAGCCTTAGACTTTTCAGTATAAGCCTTGGCCTGAACGAACAAAAGGGTGGCCTACTCGTCGTTGATCTCCCTCATCCTCATGGACTTATTGGCCATCTGCGAGCAGAAAAGTAAACAGTTAGCAGTACGATCAGAAGAAGCAGTGTTTCAGCATCAGAAAGATTGTTACCTCAATAGCCATTAAGCCCATATCTCCGGACAGGGCGACAGAGTTCATCTTGGATACCACGGCTCCGTAAAAATCAGGGACATAGAGCCTATTTAATGCTCCTTGCCCGATCACCGAGTTGCAACCCCCGCGGAAGTAGGGATCCACCCCTTTAACTTCGGGCACTTTCCCGTGTTTTTCGCCCTGACCGCAGGCCAATTCGCGAGCTTCATTGGGAAGCATCGGGTAGGAGAACGAGCAGATTATCTTCCCTCTGCCCGAGGAAGAAGGAGCTGAAGCAGGAGCAATGGAGGCTTGGGCATGTGTTATCTCCCCCCTTATGAGTCCTCTGTTGTTTTTCCCTCACCGGACCGTCAGTCTCAGAAGCACCCCTCTTCCGGGATTGATCTGTGTGACCGGTGGAAATAGTGCGGTCAGCCGGGCTGGAGCCGCGAGTAGATGCTGGAGGAGGGCCTTTGGGGGGTGGAGGCAGATCCTTTGTTTGAGGGATCCCCTTTGTCGCGGCCAGAGGGGCGCCTCCGGACAATCTATCAACAACGGGCGGAGTTGCGCCCTTGGGTAAAACTTTCCCAGGGCAGCCTGACTGGCCGCCGCTTCCCTCTCTTCCTGAGCTAGTTTCCTAGCATTTAGTTGTTGGGGGTTAGCTCTACCCATCTCCGAGGTATTTAGTTGGATCTACTCTGAAAGAAAAAAGGGTTGATTAGATAGCAGGTCAAAAAATCAGAAGTAATTAAAGGCAGTTATCAAAGAGAATCGAGACCAATCCACTCCGGAGGCTCGCATTCCGCGCCCATCATGCAAGTTTTGCAATCAGCCTCAAAATCGAAAAACTCGTGAACCCTCCAGTCGGGATCATGAAGGTGGGGCTTAATGGCTACCCTAGGGGCATAGGGAAGACCATCCCTCTGATGGGCCACCCTAGTATAAATCAGCAGCGGCTCATTATTTATGATCGCGCTCACATCAAAAACAGGTTGCTCCTTCTCGGTCACGAACTTGGCCAGAAATTGGGCTAGAGCAATCTGAAGGTCCTCGGAGGCAGCTGGGTCAGGATAAGAAGTAGCAGTAATCCTAACAAGAACAGGGCTGAAAGGTTTAGAAAAAGACCACCCAAACCTAGACTCTATGACCAAGATGTTCTTCTGGTTCCATTGGTCAAATTTGTTTATTGGGGGAGAAAAGGTGCGGGCAGAATTATTTTTCGCCTTCAAGCCAAGGTTTCCATTGGTTATCTGATTCTGATAGAAGGCATACAGCCCATTAAGGGTGGGTTCAAAACCAAAAAGCCTACAGATAGCTATGAAGGAGACTTGGGCTCTAATGGTATTTGGGGTCAGGTTCATAGGGAGGCAGCTGTTGAAATTGAGAAACATGTTGATAAAAGGGTCAAGAGGAAGCCTCAGTCCGTTCTCGAACTGGACCCCGTAGAAGATGCAGGATCTATTATCCTCGCGGACATCTGCCACCGTCTCTGGCCTCAGTTTAGTTTTCCCCTTTATCTCCACTTCCTGAAGGCCGCGGACACGAAATTTCTTGGGGTAAACATTGTAGGTGGTGTATATTTCCTCCTTGCCTTTCCTTTTCTTACCATGACCAGGATTTACCTCAACCGAAGGACTATTGCCGCGAGCAGCGACGTCCTCCTCAGGATCCTCCTCGAAGGCGTCAACGATCTCTGTTGCCTTCTTGGACGTGCCCGCAGCCATACGGTCGGCCTCCTCGCGGTCATCTTCCTCGTTCTCCGCAATCAAAGAGCCAAAGAGATCGGTAGATGACCCCCTAGAGGGTGGTTCCACCTCAGATTCCTCCTCTCCGCCTCCATTTCACCACCGTCATCATCACTACTACTCGGGTCCACTACGGGCACATCAGGGGCTTCGGTCTGGACCTCGAGAAAAACAGTGTTCAAAGGTTCAACGTCTAGGGGAGCACTCAAATCTTCTGCGGCCAGGCACTGGTACTTATTCATTTGGTCAAGATCCATAAGGGCAACTCTCTCCCAATTAGTTATCACTCTGGGTTGCGAATCGCTCTCCTCACCAGTTCAACGGCGTTCAAAGCCTGATCTCTCTCTCTCGGGAAAACCTGCACAGAACCCCCATCACAAAATTTCTTAATCTACTGGTATCCCCCAACACCAATATATCACCGTTCACAATCAATTTCTTCTTGGCCTCCCACAACCGGGGTGGGACAAAAGGCCCCCATTGATACTTCTCACAAAAATACTGGAAGGACTCCATAGATAGCCTGAGCCACCCAAAGGCCATCTTCCTATAGATACCCCCTAACTGTTTACAAACACCGAAGGTATCAGGAGTGGTTTCATCTCCTAGTTCTAATGGACGGACTGGACTAAACTGACGGGTCGTCATCAAATCCAGAAGAAACAGAAATAAAGATAGAGAAAGAGAAGGGGTTTTTAAACACAAAATTACTTACGAAAACAGATTCGGAGGAAGAAAACGCTAAGTAAAGATGGCACAAATTTCTCTCTCTCTCTCTCTCTGAACAATTTGGATGCTTGGAGATGATAAAAGGGTTTTGAGGGTGGAAGGGTTTGTATTTATAGGCCTAACTATATGGGTCGACCCATATTACATAGCCCACAAATCATCCCCCTCGAACCATGAACCGGTGCCAACGTTTGAAAATTTGAAAATTCGTCAGTTGGCATTTATGGTGCCTCTTGGATGATTGACACGTATCGTCCGTACATGTCACGCACTGTCTCTTCACCTGCCAAGGGGCCCACTAGATTAACAGGGAAGCAGAGCAATAAAGCTTCTACAAGCTTCCTCACGCACCTCTCACATGTGCCTATTTGCACGGGAGGCAGAGAAAAATCAGTTAAAAAACACCAACACTGGTGCCCGCTTAAAGCGCGATCTAACAAAATCGAGCTTAACTAGTAGCTCCTCGCTCAAAACATAAATAATCACACTTGGAGCTAGGGGCCACTGATGAGCCCGGACCAGCTAAACCAGGCCTAAGCTCGGTCTGATCAGAGGCCCAGTATGATGTGGCATACCCTAGACAACCAGATTCAAGACCACGGACCTATAGGCCCTCAAGGTCAAGACCGCGTTCCTCTCATACCATCCCAGTCAAGATCGAAGGGATCCAAACCGTCAGCTAGGTGACCGCGAAAGTTATGACCGTCCCATCCGTGCCTGCGTCAATTATCCTTGATCGCGCCCAAGATATTGACTGCGGTCTCATACCAGACTCCCGGTTATCTCGCCAGACTCCCGATTATGACCAAAGCTTATTGAGCAAGTTTACTTACTAGCTCTGACAATACAGTCACCGGCTCACTCCCATCGCATTAAATGCGGCTCAGCGCCTACTATCGTCATTAATGCGCCGCACCAACTCTCCCAAATACACGACTCCCGTCCCTTTCAGCGACATCCCCTCTGACAGTGAATCTTCCTTCCCTGACAGATCCAATCCGATGCGAACACGTGTATCTAGTCAAAGACTAAGATGCCCTTAAGGCTGACCTCATGGCTTACCTCAACAAGCACCTCTCCATCACCTATAAATAGAAGACCTTTGTCTCCTTGGACAAGGTAAGTGCCAAATTGACGTTGTAAGTCATTATCTAACCCTAAACACAAACACACACACTCAAGACATTCAAAGTCTTATTCTCTCAGTAATCTTACTATCACACCCGAGGGCCTGAGTTGGAGTAACATCCAACTTTGACTTTAATGGTGCTTGCTTTGTTGTGTTCTAGGTACTCCACAAATATACCCTGCCAGATATCCTACCAACCATTCAGACTCCAAAAGCCTTGGCGTCATCAAGTTCAAGGATTTAAAAAAAAAAAAACTCCCTCCGTTCCACAATGAATGTCCAAAAACTTTTCAAAAATTAATCGTGATCAAGAGCAAATTTTAAAAAATATTGGAATTTCATTTTGGACCGATGGAGTAGTAATTTTGGATTAGTTACGTTCTTTTTTCGAAGTCGTTTGACAGGAAAAAGATTTGACTCTGTTTTTCAGGCTAGGCGAGAAAACGAGAGGCTTGAATTGATGAATGATGAGGAAGGGATTAATGTAGGAAATGGAAGTCCAAGTAGGCAGTCTATAGGGACTTCTGTAGAAGTTCAAACTGCAAAATCGGTATCTTTACATGAAGAAGTCTCCTTTCAGTCCCATCGGAGTCATTCCAAAGGCAATAGAGTAAAAGTTTGGAAGCTAAAGGTACACAAAACTAAACAAAGCCTGCAACTTTAGCCCTTATTATGTGATACTAGTAAGTAACCCGTCGAGATTCGACGAGCATATTAAGACTTATTATTACTTATTGCTATAATCTGTAATTTCATTTAAATAAACGAAAACAATATGTTAGATTTATATCCAACAATAAAAAAGTGAGACGATCATTTTGGGATAGAGGGAGTATCATGTACACACAGAAAAGAAAATTACATTACTACATTCAAACTAACTCTATTTAGCCTATATGTGTTGGGATTGCCATACATATTGTGGTTACAGAAATCTATTTTTATTATAAAAATAAAAATTTGTGTACACTTGATCATCGATTTTTTAAGAGATGGAGAATATATAATTTACACAAACTCGCGTAATGATTTGAGCTTATAAAATTTACACAAACTTGCTCACAAAATTATCTTTGACAAACAGTAGTTTGGTAGGCTATAGTCATTTATTAAATAAATCAAATATTAATCAATTTACAGTAGGATAACAATTCAATTATCAAATTATTCTTAGTCAATAGCATATTTGAAATGAATGTCCAAAAAGTTTTGAAATTTGCTTTTGATCAAGAGCAAATTTGAATTTTTTTTGGACATTCCATTATGGGACAGAGGGAGTATTTTCCATTATTGTATTATTACTAAGAATATTAAGAATCTTATGTTGAATATTTTGAAAAAAATCATTCATTTTAGGATGGAGAGAATAATACAATTTAAACAAATTAAATTTAATCCAATAAAATAAACTAATCTAATAATCTAAAATCTAATATTGGGGATAATGATAAGAGAAATCAGTGCATGCTCCAAGACAATGTTTCTACTTTCTACCACCATCACATTCTTTCGGATGAAGTAGTTGAACCGCTGTAGTTTGAATTTATTACGTTTAAAAATATTTTGTTTGGATTTAAAAGCTAAAATTTGTGTTTAAATCAAAATCTAAAATAAAACTCTTCATTGAATGTGACACATGACGGCTAATAATAGGTGAACATAGAGCTGACTTGAAATTCCACATAGCGAGTTGTATGGTCTTGAAATGTTTCTACTTTTATATATTATATAGATTGAATGACCATTATTGTCTCAAAATAAATGTTCTTTTAAATTTTTTGATTTAATTTTTTTTTCATAATTCATTATATTTTTACAAATCTAAAATTTTGAAAATGAATTAAAAGAATGTTTATTATTTTTTCTAGATTAAAATTAAATTGTTTAAAATGATTCTTAAATTTTGAAAAAAATCATTCATTTTAGGATGGAGAGAATAATACAATTTAAACAAATTAAATTTAATCCAATAAAATAAACTAATCTAATAATCTAAAATCTAATACACAAAATCTAGGGAGAAACGCGTTTCTCCATAAGTTATGGAGAAACGGGTCCCGACATGTCGCGCGACAATGAGCTAGATAGCCAGAAACCTATGAAAGTGATATCCAGAAACCTTCAATGAATATCCGAAACCTTCAAAATGTTTGGATATACATTTGAAGGTTCGGATATCGAAACCTTCAATAGCAATTTCTGGATATGCCCTAACACATTTACGGATATGCACCTAACGGTTTTACGGATATGCACCTAACAGGTTTCTGGATATACATTTCACATCCTTCTCGGCTATCAAATACAAAGCTTACGGATATCAACGCAAAGCTTCGGCTATCAAATGCAAAGCTTCGGATATCCAGAAGCTTTTGGTCTCGCCTTGGGTTTTTTTTCTGGTTATCAAATGTAAAGCTTCTGGCTATGAAAAACACGTTTCTCCATAGTTATGGAGAAACGCGTTTCTCAGCAGACGCACTCAATCTAATATGGGAGATAATGATAAGAGAAATCAGTGCATCCTCCAAGATAATGTTTCTACTTTCTACCACCATCACATTCTTTCGGATGAAGTAGTTGAACCGCTATAGTTTGAATTTATTACGTATAAAATATTTTGTTTGAAAGCTAAAATTTGTGTTTAAATCAAAATCTAAAATAAAACTCTTCATTGAATGTGACACATGGCGGCTAATAATTGGTGAACATAGAGCTGACTTGGAATTCCACATGGCGAGCTGTATGGTCTTGAAATATTTCTGCTTTTATATATTATATAGATTGAATGACCATTACAACAACAACAACAACAAAGCCTTAGTCCCAAAATAATTTGGGGTCGGCTAACATGAATCCTCATATATCATCGTGAAAAAAGATTGTTGAAAAAAATAAATAAATAATAATAAATAAATAAATAAATAAATAAATAAATAAATAAATAAATAAATAAATAAATAAATAAAATAAAAAATAAATAAAATAAATAAATTAAAAAATAATAATAACAATAATAATAATAATAATAAAAAAATCAACCGCCCACATGAATTTTTGCCCTCCACTCCGGCCTCTTCAACACCATACTTTCATCCACTCCAAGTAAACTCATATCAATTTCAATTACTCTAATTCAAGTTTGTTTGGTTCTTCCCCTACCCCTCGCCATTTTATCATTTCTCCACTGATCCGGCCTCCTAACCGGTGCATCACTCGATCTCCTTCTCACATGTCCAAACCACCTTAGACGATTTTTCCTCATTTTATTCTCAATGGGCGCAACTCCTACTTTACCTCTGATCACCTCATTCCCCAATCGATCCTTTCTTGTATGACCGCACATTCATCGAAGCATACGCATCTCCGCCACATTCATCTTATGCACATGACACTGTTTCACAGCCCAACATTCGGTGCCGTAAAGCAATTCCGGCCTAATTTTCGTGCGGTAGAATTTTCCCTTTAATCTATTGGGCATGCCGCGATCACATAGAAACCTTGTGGCACTCTTCCACTTCAACCAACCTGCTTTAATCCTATGAGCCACATCTCCATCTAATTCTCCATCCTTTTGGATAATGGATCCATGATAGCGAAAAAACTCAGAAGCTTGGATAATATTTTCATCAAATGTGACCGCCCCTGCCTCCCTACTTCCAACTCTGCTAAACTTACACTCCAAATATTCAGTCTTGCTTCTGCTTAATCGAAAACCTCGAGATTTCAAAGTGTGTCTCCACAACTCCAATTTACTTTCCACACCCTCTCTTGTCTCATCAATCAGCACAATATAATCTGCGAACAACTTACACTTTGGTATATCATCTTGGACTGATCTCGTCAATTTGTCCATTATCAAAGCAAAAAGAAAGGGGCTAAGTGCGTAACCTTGATACACTCCAATCTTTATAGGAAACTCTTCAGTCTTCCCAACACAAGTTTGTACACAAGTACTAACTCCATTATACATGTCCTTGATAATATCAATATATTTCTTTGAAACACCCTTCTTTGCTAATGCCCACCAAAGTACCTCTCTTGGCACTTTATCATACGCCTTCTCCAAATCAATGAAAATCATATGCATATCTTTCTTTTGATCCCGATATTTTTTTCATGGTTTGTCTCATAAGATAAATTGCTTGTCTCAAAATAAATTTTCTTTTAAATTTTTTGATTTAATTTTTTTTCATAATTCATTATATTTTTACAAATCTAAAATTTTGAAAATGAATTAAAAGAATGTTTATTATTTTTTCTAGATTTAAATTAAATTGTTTAAAATGATTCTTAAATTTTGAAAAAAATCATTCATTTTAGGATGGAGAGAATAATATAATTTAAACAAATTAAATTTAATCCAATAAAATAAACTAATCTACTAAAATCTAATATGGGGGATAATGATAAGAGAAATCAGTGCAAGCTCCAAGACAATGTTTCTACTTTCTACCATCATCACATTCTTTCGGATGAAGTAGTTGAACCGCTGTAGTTTGAATTTATTACGTTTAAAAATATTTTGTTTGGATTTAAAAGCTAAAATTTGTGTTTAAATCAAAATCTAAAATAAAATTCTTCATTGAATGTAATACGTGGAGGCTAATAATTGATGAACATAGAGCTGACTTGGAATTCCACGTGGCGAGTTGTATGGTCTTGAAATGTTTCTGCTTTTATATATAATATAGATTGAATGACCATTATTGTCTCAAAATAAATGTTCTTTTAAATTTTTTGATTTAATTTTTTTTCATAATTCATTATATTTTTACAAATCTAAAATTTTGAAAATGAATTAAAAGAATGTTTATTATTTTTTCTAGATTAAAATTAAATTGTTTAAAATGATTCTTAAATTTTGAAAAAAAACATTCTTTTTAGGATGGAGAGAATAATACAATTTAAAAAAATTAAATTTAATACAATAAAATAAACTAATCGAATATTCTAAAATCTAATATGGGGGATAATGATAAGAGAAATCAGTGCATGCTCTAAGAAAATATTTCTACTTTCTACCACCATCACATTCTTTCTGATGAAGTAGTTGAACCGCTGTAGTTTGAATTTATTACGTTTAAAAATATTTTGTTTGGATTTAAAAGCTAAAATTTGTGTTTAAATCAAAATCTAAAATAAAACTCTTCATTGAATGTGACACATGACGGCTAATAATTGGTGAACATAGAGCTGACTTGAAATTCCACGTGGCGAGTTGTATGGTCTTGAAATGTTTCTACTTTTATATATTATATAGATTGAATGACCATTATTGTCTCAAAATAAATGTTCTTTTAAATTTTTTGATTTAATTTTTTTTCATAATTCATTATATTTGTACAAATCTAAAATTTTGAAAATGAATTAAAAAAAATTATTATTTTTTCTAGATTATAATTAAATTTTTAAAATGATTCTTAAGTTTTGAAAAAAAATCATTCATTTTAGGATGGAGAGAAAAATAAAATTTAAACAAATTAAATTTAATCCAATAAAATAAACTAATCTAATAATGTAAAATCTAATATTGTGGATAATGATAAGAGAAATCAGTGCATGCTCTAAGACAATGTTTCTACTTTCTACCACCATCACATTCTTTCGGATGAAATAGTTTGAACCGCTGTAGTTTGAATTTATTACGTTTAAAAATATTTGTTTGGATTTAAAAGCTAAAATTTGTGTTTAAATAAAAATCTAAAATAAAACTCTTCATTGAATGTGACACATGACGGCTAATAATTGGTGAACATAGAGCTGACTTAAAATTCCACGTGACGAGTTGTATGGTCTTGAAATGTTTCTGCTTTTATATATTATATAGATAAGTCCTAAAAGATTGTCACTATATTAGCATACATAAATACTTCACCACAGAGTCTGGCGTTTGACGTTTAATCGCTCATTTTTAAGTATATACAAATGTCTTTCACATGCATTTGACAGGAAGATTGGGATGATAGCACATTGAGTAGCAACGTTTCAAAAATGAGGATTCAGAATAGACTAGAAGCAACAACAAGGCGGGAAAGAGCCCTCGCTTACGCTTTCTCACAACAGGTAAAACTTCTACTACCAACTGAAACCCCCGAAGAAAAAAATGATAAATCTGAATTAATTTTTATTAAATTTTGATATTTATGTAGCTAAGAATCTATGAAAAGAAGAAACAAAGTAGATCAAACGATGGCAATGAACCTAACGTGGGTTGGAACTTGGAACTGGCTAGAAAGATGGATGGCAACTAAGCAACCAGAAAGCCCTTTTGTGGATATAAGCAAACAGATTGAGCAACTCAATGGAAACCAGAAATTAATGGTGAAGAGGAAATTATTAGTTGATTTGGCTGGAGAATTGGAAAAAGAAAGTTGCGAATCAAATGAAGTGTCGTTGCAGTTGGACCGTGTACCATTAAGTGCTCCAACAAAGAAAGATTACTATAAGCCTGGTCGAAATAGGCTAAAGGCGGCCAATTTATCTAAGCGAAAAACTGTGCCAACTTTCAACTATTCGAAAGAGAATGCAAAGGGATGCCTCGGGAGTGTCTCGGGACAGGTCCGGAGCATCTCGGGAGCGCTCAGTAGTGCTCGGCAGGGCTTCGGAGTACCACGAGGGCCTCGGAATGACCCGGAGGGAATCGAAAGGGACCGGGATTGCCCCAAAGGGTCTTAGAGGGGCTGCCTGAAGGCTAGGAGAGAGAGGAGAAGAGGGATGTGTGTGAAAAATGAGAGGGGGAGCCCTCTATTTATATGGTCCAGATTCTGGCAAGTTATGTCGCACGACACTGGCAGCCATTATCAGTTTTTTGCTTTTCCTGGATTTAAGGGAATATCGTGGAATTTAATGGGATTTTGTAATTATGATGTCCCTTGACAAGGTATGTCGCACGGCACTGGCAGCAATTACCAGTTTTTTGGTTTTCCTGGATTTAAGGAAATATTGTGGACTTTAAGGGGATTTTGTAATTATGATGTCTCTTGCCAAAGTGTGTCGCACGGCACAAGCTACCATTTCCATATTTTCTAAAATTTCTTAAAAGTCCTTTTTGTACTTTTTTATCTCAGAATGGCCCCCTTGGTTTGGTTGGTGGTTTTTGGGATTTTTGAAGGCTACGGGTGTTCAAGACTGCGTTTGTGTGAGTCTGCGGTGTTTCCCGTGCGTCGGAGGAGAGTGATCCAGATTGGAGTACTTACAATAACAATAAGGTACCTTTAGCATCCAACAATACGAAATGAGATGCAAATATTTATTCATAAAAATAACATATACTCCCTCCGTCCCGCTAATATTAGCACACTTTCCTTTTTGGGCGTCCCGCTAATATCCGCACACTCCCAAAAAGGAAACTTTATATTAATAAAATATTCACCCAACCCCACTCATTCTCTCTCCTACATTATTTTAATACTCACAACACCATTATAATTTATTACACCCTCCACTCATTCTCTCTCCACTCATTCTTTTACACTCACAACATTTTATTAAAATATCATATTCCTTAATTCCCGCGCAAACAGTGTTTGTGCTAATACTAATGGGACGGAGGGAGTATACGTGCACAAATTAAAGAGGATTTGCATATTATTATTCAAGCTCCATTCTGCTAGCTAGATTCAATAAAACAGATAACAAATCTCTCTCTCTCTCTCTCTCTCTCTCTCTCTCTCTCTCTCTCTCTCTCTCTCTCTATATATATATATATATATATATATATATATATATATATATATATATATATATATATATATATATATATATATATATATATATATATATATATCAAGTACGACGACAACATTGAGCGAAACGAGGGCAAGGGCAACCGAACTTGGACTGCCAACCAAATGAAGTTACAACTCTAGCCCCATCTCGAGCTGCTTCTGCAATCGACCCAATGCTTGTCAGGATGACCAACACAAGCAAAAGCGCGATTAACATAAATGCAGGTTGATGAAGAAGCTTCATTGCCATTCTTTTTATCTAAATTATTATAAGATCAGATTAAAGAGTTTGAGTTGAATTTCAAATGATATGATGCCTCCTTTATACTCAACATTTTGGCTATATTTGGCAGAAAATATTTCGAGATTTGCAGTCTAGCTGTATAGGCTATAGAGGAATATCATGCAATAAAATGGGAATGGGTAATAATAATAGGGATTTAACAAAATCTCGCCGAATCATATTTAAAATGTGATCAATATTTATTAGAATATGGTACTCCCTCCGTCCCTGTTGGACTTTTGGTATGGCTTCTCAAGAACTTAACAGGAAAACTGACTGAGAATTTAACGGAGATTGAAAAAACTAGGAGACAAGTCGAGTCTTGTATTGAATACAATCTCCGTAAGAGTTATTTGTCCCGCACAGGTGCTTACGGTTGAATAACAAAACTCTCGTAAGATAAAACGACTTTACTATTAGTTATAAGGAGCACTCCAATATAACTAATCTAACGAACAAATGATTGTTTAGAACTTTGGACTTGAAGAAAGAATGCAACAAGATGCCAATGATTTTACTTGGTTACACTAACTCAAGAAGGGTAGGAAAGGCTAGAAAGTCAGTATGAATGAATTGAAATTCGGAGGGAAAACTATATAAGGAGAGTCAAAAGATTTTGTGTCTTTTCCATTGAAAAGATGCAACTTTTCGAACAGCAGTGAAGGGCACGACTCGTTCTCAAGACACAACTCGTTCTGATCAGATTTTGAGCCAAAGTCTATTAAGATCACCAGAGTGCACAATTTCATCGGCCAAAACACAGTTTAACTCCAATTAAATCCAAACGATCTAATTAACCCTCTTAACCAACTCTCGTTAAGTCACAAAACTTTGTCGTTAATTTCTCATTCACCCGGAAATGGTTTTGAGACAATAAATGAGTTGCATAATCTACACTTAATGTAGAATACATTTTGCAACTTGCTTCGTTAACTATTTAACGAATTCCGTTAGGAAGTTAGGTCAACGTTAAGTGAAACTTAACTTTCGTTACCCATTTCCAACCCTTTTTCACCTTTTTTTTTCAGTACGAAGGTACTTTAAAGCAATAATTTTAGATTAATTTAATTATCGGATCCTATGATAATATTGATTCTAAACATCGGACTAAGTGGCTAATTTTCAAAATGCTTGTGTTAAATGGTTGATTCAATTAAGGTGTAGGATCCAACGATAATAATCTCGTTGAAATATATATTGGCAAAGGCCAGAATGATGCAATTGGATTGGGATCCTCTCTCAATTGATTTTTCACTCAATCCGATTTTGACTTGTATTCAGAATATCAGATACTTGTAATCTTCCACATGCATGTGAGTAATGGTCTTCAACTAACAAATTAACATCAATATTTTCTTTCTCTAATGATCAAATGCAAGAAAAACTAAACAAATAAGGAAGATTACACAACATTTAATGTTGGAAATTTGGTTTAAATATAAGTTTGACCAAGTTTTGACCAATTTTAAATGTATTTTCATTTTGTGTAAATGAAAAATAAATTACATATTTATAATCTACACTTGGAGAAGATTAACGTGATATATTTATTTTCTCAAAACCAGTGCGGCGCTATTACTTCTTACGGAGATTGTGTTCAACACAAGCCTCGACTTTCCTCCGTCCCGGTTTAATTTAATTTTTCAGGTTTTATTTTATTTTTTCGGTTTTATTTATTTTCAGTTATTTTCTTAAATTCCTTTACATTTTTCCTAACATTTAATAAAAAAAAATCACCATTTAATATTTTTACATCTAAGAGGATCCCAAAAATATTTCAGTAATAAACTGATATTATACAAAATCAATATTTGATCCTATCTATAAATGCCCGATTTGATCTAGATATCTCATTAGCTAATTCTCTCTAAGTAGCCACAAAGTTTTGATTAAGATAATGGCAGAAAAGTTTGTTAAGCAAGTTGCGTTGATGGTGGTGATGCTTATGATGGTGATGATCATGTTAACAAGCTTTACGTTGAGCTCGGAAGCAGCAAGACCAGCCGGAGAAGGTGGTGGTGCAATCTTGTTCAGGCGGGGCCTCCTCCCATCCTGCCCTTGCCCTCGCTTCCCTGACTGCTGTAATCGCGCGCCAATAATATGAAGTTATGAATCTCATACTTATTCTGCATGAGGGTGCTACTTAATATAAGTTTATTTTCCCTCTGTTACATGCTTTTGTACACACACACAGAGAGCAAGCTGCCATAATACTTTTTAAAATTTTAGCCTCAACAACATGATTTTCAAGCCTTGTAATGATTAGTCTAGTTCCGTTGAATAACACACACACACACATAGCAAGCTGCCATAATACTGCCTTCAAGAATGCACAAGTTTATTATTATGGATACAACATATCATGAATGAAAAAGATTGGCTTCACTTGGTTGGATAAAATGCCCAAAAGAAAAGACAGCTGCCTAAAACACTCTGTTAACGCGACTGACCACAATTATATGCATTCGCAAAAATATTACAGGCGGATTAAATCAATATAATTATAATGCAAAACCGGACCAAGTTAATTACAAAACCAACATTCCCCCGGTCATTGATATATAATCCCACTGGGTAAGATTGGTGAATTTTTGTTTTCGCGGTTGGGACGATAGCAGCCACATCACGGAAGAATGAGTATGTAACTCCGAATTTTTTCTCAAATAATACCTTTTTACTTTTTTTAATTCCCAAAATGGCTTACTGTTCAAAGTTTTGTCCAAAATGTCTCTTTTTTTGAAACTCGCTACAACGTGTAGCGAGTTTTACTTGGGCTGGTCAAACTCGCTACACCGTGTAGCGAGTTATGTGTAATTCAGACAGACAGTTACGAATTTAATTAAGGCTATTAATTAATCAAAACTCGCTACATCGTGTAGCGAGTTTGACCACCCAAGTCAAACTCGCTACACGGTGTAGCGAGTTATTTAAAGCCCTTTTCCCCTCCCAGTTTACGTCTTCATTCAATCAAAACAAAAAAAAAAAACCTAAAAACTTCAGTTCAGCCTCCGAGGAAAGAAAGAAGAAGAACAGCCAACCAAGGATTTTGCCAAGTGAATTCAACCTTTTTTTAAATTGTAAGTTTAAATTTTTGTATTGTGTTGAATTTTAACTTTGATTTTATTATTTATGTACTTACAATTTAGAATTTTTTTTATTTTTTTATGATTTTTTTTCTTTTACAAAATCTGGTCATTTTCTATCATAATTGTCCATTGGAATGGGGTGGTGGGGTAGTATCATCATGTTTTACCTTTGTACAGCCGTTGTTATAATTGTATTTTGTGTGTGATAGAGGCATGATTTCTAGTTTTAGTAATTTGTTTTGGCATTGTTCTGGATTGAGATATTGAATCATCACCTTTGTTATGATGTTCTAATTGCATTTTCTTTAATTTGTGTGAGGTTATGTTTGTTGTTACCAATTAGATTGTAGAAAGCACACCTATTATTGATATTAGGTGTGTATTATTGTGAAGCAACTATAATTTTTCTCTATATTGAGTATTGTTATGATTATTATTGATATTTGCTAGTAATGTCATGTACCAAAACATATGGTGAGAAATGCAAATGCAATTGGTAACTTTGAGAGGTATGAATTTAAGTACTTCATCTAAGATCATCTAAGATGAATAATTCTTGTTTTGTTGTTGAGATGATTGTAAATCATTTTTATGATAGTATTAGATACAAAGATAATACAATTCAAACCCATTAAAAAATTTTATCTAGATTAACATGAGTTGATAAAATGATCCTCACATTATTAATTATTCAAATAAAAAAAGATAATACAAATTAAGATCTTACGATTAAAATATCTCCAAACTTGATTAATTAATTGAGATGAAATGGTTTGTGAGGATTACTCTTGAAGTATTACTTAGTATATAGGCTGGAAATCAAGACCTTCCCCACAGAAACTTCTTGGAAGTGTGGGATAACTTTGGATTATAATGTCACGTACTAGTAATTACACTTTTGTATTCTCTTATTTATTTTCTTGCCTCGTAGAACAATAACCAACCTTGATATTGAAATAAATAGATGGATGCTTTCAATGATACCGGGCCTATCGATGCCTCTGTTCTGACCCGACATGAGGACCATAGGGCTCAATTTATTTGGGCCGGGGCGGAGGTTGCTAAACCCCTCCAATTTCGTCATGGTTCCACCTTGCCAAGCGTATTAGCTCCTGTGATATTGTTCAGACTGGCGGAGTGCGAATTTAACGGAGTGCACTATATAGGGAGAGTACAGTATGATTATGGGTTGCTGGAGGCTCTGATCGAGAGATGGCGTCCGGAGACCCATACATTCCATCTCCCGGTTGGTGAGATGACGATCACCCTACAGGATATCGGCATGATTTGCGGGTTGCCGATTGATGGGGATGCTGTTACTGATGTTGGGTTTCCAGCACGTGTAGACTGGCGGGTTGCCTGTCAGGATTATTTAGGGGTTGTCCCTGAGCCCGGAGATATGGATGGGAGTAGTCTAAAGCTCAGGTGGATTACCCTCCATTTCCCACACTTTGGATCATCCACTATGGCCTTTGGACTATATACGAGTGGAAGTGGCTTTAGGACTCTTATATCACAAGCAGGGCTCCGCCACTTCTCCGATCCGACTGAGACTACCCCTGCTCAACAGGAGGAAGAGATGATTAGAAGAGGGTCTCGGCACCGGAATCCGACGAAACCCTACACCCCGTCTTACTACGATAGGAGGTAGCGAGTTCATTTTTTTTTATTAGGATGTAATGAAACTTTGTACTATTAGTTTAGTTTTTATTTTGATGTTTTTATTTGTAATAACTGAAACTTTGTACTACACATTTATGTAGATGTATATGTTATTTGGTTTGGTTTTGGTTGTTATGGTATATTGTACAGGTTTAGTTTTTATTTGGATATTGTACAGCTTTAGTATTATTTGGATGTTTTATATTTGATTTGGTTGTTTACAGCAGGTTGTTTGGTTTGATTGTTTAAAGTTTTGCAGCAGATTTTGGTTTTGATTTGGTTGTTTGGTTTTGATTTGGTTGTTTGCAGGTGGGATTGCAGAAGACTGCTGCTGTTGTGGGATTTTGTTCATTTGAAATCGCTACACGGTGTAGCGATTTTAAATGAACAAGTGCATTTCTTGATTTCCAACGTTAGTTTCTTCCAAATCACTCTGTTTACTTGGGTAAATGCTTAGCACATATGGGCGACCGCCCATATGCACGGATGCTGCTGGGCCTTAACTGGAAAACTAACTGTTTTTTTCTTAATTGACTTTTCTAACGAATTTCATCAATTATAATTTTTAAATATTCATTAAAATAACTAAAGTAATTTTTAAAAATTGGAAAATTACATTCAACTCAAATATAAATTACATTCAACTTTTCAAGTTTAATGAAAACTACATAAAATAAAACTGCAACTGAAACTGAATCCAATTCAAACCAAACACCAATTACATGAAAAACATTCTGCTACTCCCTAATGTTCGGGCATCTACGACAATTGTGTCCTTCTTGATGGCATGATGAACACAGAGTCTTCCGTTTATCTGCTTGAAAGTCCATAGAATTACGGAAGCGTCTTGATCTAGGTCGTCCGGACTTCGCAGAACGTCGAAGTAGGGGATTAGGGAAAAAACTGGGCACCAAACCATCCACACCCCAATAGTCCTCATGCTCGATTGGTTCGAATGTCCCCTTCCATGTCTTGTAGTATTCCCCAACGGTGTAATATCGAGAAACGAAATCTCGACCATCAAGATTTTGTGCAGAACAACATGCAAGAAGATGGGAACAAGGCATGTGATAGGCAACCCATTTACCACATGTGCAGGTACGCTCATTAAGTCGGACAATCTGTATATTTCCTCCGTGATCACCCTGACGTGTGGTTGTCACTTGATACACCCCCGTTTCGTGATTGTTGAACCTCCTGACCTGATGTGTTGCCCCTTTCGCGGTGTTCTTCAAGTGGTGATAATTGACTTTCTGGCTGAATTGGTGTAGGGGATTGATGTTAGGGTTATTAGGATTACCTCCTAAGGCATTAATTGAAAATCCATGCCTTACTTGAAAGTACTCCACACAACGGTAGAAGGCAGTTTCAACAATTGCTGTGATTGGCATCCCACGAGCTCCCTTCATCACACCATTGAAAACCTCAGACATTTTGGTAGTCATGATGCCATACCTGTAACCACCATCGTGTGCCAATGTCCATTTTTTGGCATCCAAATTCTGAAACCATGCAATTGCCTCGGGCTTAATTCCACAGATACTCTCTAAGATAGATTTCAATTTTCTATCTTGAGTTGCTCTACCCGCTCTCCAAAACAGATACTTCAACCCTTCCCCTCTATGCTTATCCAAGAAATTTGCTCGCATATGTCTCAAGCAAAATCGATGATGCACGTTTGGCCACCACGTATCTTCAGCTACAGTCTTCAGAATGCCCAAATGACGGTCAGATATCAAGCATACTTCACGACTCTTGATAATATGCTTGCAAACCAGATATAAGAACCAACGCCGCCGCGCTCCTCCTTTTCAACAACGGCAAATGCAAGCGAAGTATACCATCTGGCGTCAACACCCTATGGCACCGGTATTACCCCTTTATATCTACCATGCATAAATGTTCCATCCACAGAAATGACAGGCTAACAATGAGAGAAAGCTTCAATGCAAGGCCCAAATGCCCAGAATACCTATCGAAACATGGAGGACTCACCAACAGGAGGAGGAGGTACAGAGTACTCAACAATTGTTCTCGGGTTATATTTTTGAATGGCTGCTAGGTCGCGGGGTAACCTTTTATAAGATTCCTCCCAATCTCCAAAAACCTCTGCAATGCCCTTCTGCTTTCCACACCATGCCTTCTTGTAAGTAATTACCTTGTTGAACCTACTAGAGATGTGTGCAATAATGACTCCAACCTTGACATCTGAATCGGCTTTAATAACACCAACGACTTCCCGACCGATAAACTTGGCATCTAGATTGGGATGATCTTGACTTGCTCCAGAATATAAGCAGCAGTGAGGAGCCTTATACTTGGTCACTTCCCAATAGCCAAACTTCTTCCTACTCACACGAACATAAAAATTGCATGTATAATTTTTCAATAGACACTCAATTACCCATGTGTGAGGTGTGCTCTTTCTTACCATGAACCTGCGATTGGTGCGAATATGGAACCTTTTTATATCAAATTGTACCTCATTCTTGCCAGAAAAGCGTATCCCTTTAGCAATCGCCTGTTTTTCCGAATCCCAAACTGGAAAACTATGTGCATGATCGTAATCAATCAAGCCTTGTTCTTGTCGAGCCGAAGTACCAATATCACTGTAAAAGGGATAATCCGCTCTCTCATATCTTCGATTTTTCGGCACTTTATAGTGAACAAGAGGTGCTTCCATAGCATCATCAATCGGCCCATCATCACCGGATCCCAAATCGACATCAGAATCACTACTACCCTCCTCATATTCATCATCATCATCCTCTAGCATTGCATCTACATCAGATCGCAGTCTGGATTTTTGTTCACGCTGAATGGAGGCACTGTGAGTTGGAAAAGTTCCAAGCAAAGTATCGTCGCTGATTCTACAACCGAAGCTGAGTACATAGCGGCATCTGATGCAGCTAAGGAAGCCGTTTGGATCAAAAAGTTCATTAGTGATTTGGAAGTCGTTCCAAGCATCAGAGATCCTATTGAACTTTACTGTGACAACAATGGTGCCATTGCACAAGCAAAGGAACCAAGGTCACACCAGAGATCCAAACACATACTTCGACGTTTCCACATTATCCGAGAGATATGTGAAAGGGAAGATGTAAAGATATGCAGAGTAGACACTGATGACAACGTGGCGGACCTATTAACTAAGGCTCTCCCGCAAGCTAAGCATGACGGTCATGTTAGGTCCATGGGTATTCGATACATGGGAGATTGGGCCTAGTGCAAGTGGGAGACTATTAGTGTTATGCCCTAGGCCTATGTTTGATAGACTTATGTGTTGATATTATTTATTATTATATGAGATGTGTTTATCATTTAATTATTATATGTTTTGTATATTTTTTTATAATAATCTCCGTCCCTAATTATTATGTAAATAATTAGTATAAATGTTAATGGATAATCATATGATGATTATATGCATAGAGATGCACATTAAATTTATGGGTACTTGTTAGAGAACAAGTGACTGGACTTGACCCGCATGAGATTTATGTGTGAGTACCCCGATCCGAACTCATGTTTTGGATCCACTTTAAATTAAGTTTGGGCTTGCATAATTGCTAAAGAAGCAAATAAAGTCCAAATATCCATTCAAATTTCATCCAACCCATTGGGCTCGCTGTGCATTCGGCCCAACATGGCCAAAAGATGTACGCTGTCGTCCGACATGGGACATTAAGGCGGTTTAACTGCCCCTGTCGGACGACAAAGGCCTTCCCATCAGCCTGCCTATAAATACAAGGCATGGCTGATTATTTTGGGGGGACTTGGAGGGAATAGAGGGAGGATACCAGTAACATAGGGAAAACTCTGTCCAAATAGAGTCTCCCTCTCTCTCTCATACACACACACTCACCTCCCTCCTCACACACACACACTTCAAGGTCAAGATCCAAAGAAGCTCCCTTTGTTGGTGTGTAGAAGGGGTGGACACCATACTACTGGTGATCTCACCTTGTGGACTAAAATAGGTAGCCACTAAACCCTTCTCCCTCTTTGAATAAAGTCTTTAATACATTTATAATACATTGCATGCTTACTTGCTTTAATATTATGTAGAAATTGGGATTTTTGCATGATAAAGGTGGTGGAGAAGTGAATCTTCAATATTCACTTCTCCCCACCTCAGATCTGGACATTTGGTCATCTTAGGATCAATAAAGATTCAATCTTTATGCATTTGCATGGAGTTAGGAGGTGATGGCTACTTCAAAGTGGCCAAAAACATGTGATTTATCATATTTGACCACTAAAGCCATGTGATCCTCCCATAATACTCATATATTACTATTTTAATACTACTTACAGCTAATAAAGGTGCTTAGTTTGCCTTGAGAAGAGAATGGGAATCAACAGACTGAAGGGCACAGAAATGGCCTATCCCTGTCGGACGACACAGGACTCCATGGAGATCCTGTGTCATACGACATGGAGATCTCAGAAGGTCAGAAAGCCATTCTTGGACTTCGATCTGTCCCGATTACCCTTTTGTAACTCAAAGCTTACCTAAGCATTTCTGTGGCTCATAAGCCACTATTTGGGTGCCTATGATCTGTTTGGGTGCGATTTATTGGAGGCGGTTTGCCACATGACATGAATAACTTCGGATGTTCCATGTCATGTGACATCCGTATCATTCAAAGTCTATCGTGACTTTGCTCACTCCCATCAATCCCAAACTGAGCTTAGACCTTCAAATAGCATCTTTACTGAGTCAAATAAAATGTCATTCCAGTTCCAGAAATAGCTTGGTCATTGTAAAAGACAATCTGACCAAGAGGTATCATGTCGTGCGACACCCTCTTCCTAGGAGGTCCTGTGTCGGACGACATCAAAGCTCTCTGGGCAGATTGACTTACCTTCTGCCTTGTTATGACAATCATAATATGTAAAATGGTGTGGCCCCCTATCATGGTTCACAAGTTGTACTCAGTCTTGATATTATCAATGAAATGTCAAAATTCGCATGCTTTGCTCATCGACACACCTTGCACACACACTTTGAATGTCCAAAATTGTCCAACGTTGATTGAAAGTCTCGAAAGAGGCGTGTTGGGTGAACTCTCTAGTTCTTCCCAAACACGTAACTTACTCCCGAACCCAAAATACTCTTAAAATAGGTTTTTCAATGTTTTCCTTTAAAAACGGCGTGGCGACTCCCAAAACCGAAGTTTTCAAAAGCTTATCATTACAATATACTCCCTTTTCTCTAAAAAAATGGGAAAAATCAAGAAAAATGATGATTTCGGGCGAGCGTTCATTCAGTGGCGACTCCGCTGGGGACACATTGAAAAACTTTTTAAAAAAAAATGAAGACGGTACTCGGTATATAGGTGGAAACCACTAACCTTCCTGTATCGCTCCCTAACCCGGGGCTTGGGATAAATGGTGGTATAACAATCCCACGTACCAGTATCATTCTTCTATTTTCGAAAAAAAAAAAGTTTTTCTTAAAGAGGGTCTAACTTTCTTTAAATCAACTTGGACAATTTCGACATTCGCCTTGTGTGCGCATTTGTGTCATTTTGTGTGCTCAAATGCACCTTGCCATACTGTTATGCTTCTATGTTTTGGTATGTGGCACTATTGGGAGCCGGGGCTTCCCCCTTTGCAATTTGCTCTTCCCGTTGATCGAACGGGCGGTGATGACGCCGGACTACGCCATCGGTAAATTCCCGACATTTGGGGCAGTCCCCTTTTGTCATGCTTTGACTCATTCTCTTGTTTTTTCTTTGCATATTGCATAAAAAAAAAGAAAAAAATATTTTACAAAAAAAGCAAAAAAAAATATTTTCCTAGAAAATACCTTCACACTACTCGCACGCTACCTGCACATAGAGTTAGAACCCGGGAGTGTACGGACGGCATCGCGGACAGTGACGTGTTTCGCTTACGCTTGAGCGCCTAAAGTCCTCCTAGCCAGTGAGTCAGCCAACACTTGTCCGTGACACACTTTCTACCGTGACCGGTTGGTTTTTGGCCAATGCTTTTCAAAACATTTAAACTCGGTTTTCAAAATTTTCTCACAAAATCCGAGTCATGCATCGTCTCCAAAAATCTTGGCATACTTTCCCTCTTCGTGTCGGAATCATGACATAATTCAAGCGTAAGTACACGTTAAGATCTCTACATATCTCGACGTAGGTACATATTGATTTCTCGGCTTGGCTTCATAAGAAGCCATGACGCGTTTTCGACATGTGTCAACGTGGGACCATGTCGACTTCTTAACGCATACTAACAAGAATTATGCCGAAATTTCGCCACCAAGTGACGAGAGGCCATGCCAAATTTTTCAACTCGAAATGAGGAGAGGTCATGCCCAATTCTTCCAGGGTTTTACCTGCAAATTGCGGTCTCGTACAATCAAACGTACTTTTGACCCTCTCTCCTCCCGAGTTTAGACGTTGACTTGGACTTGGTTTTGAAAACCCCGAGTTTGACCTGTTTTGGCTCGTATACCTATAGGTTCGTTCTCCCTTTCGATTGGTGGGTTCCACGTGCCCTATAGGACCTCTGCCGGGATTGTCCGTCCCGAAGGTGCAATACAGGTGGAATACAGGGGGTCTATAGACGTAGTGATGGAACCCACTAATCCAGGAATAGCGTAGAATGCGAAAAAGAAGGTTTCCCCCTTTTCCAACCATTCCTAGGATTAATAAAAATCATAAAAAAAAATATAAAAAAAGCATATGCATGAGTCCGTCCTCAGCCTATCCTCTCCCCTACCTAAAGCCGTTCTCTCCCCTTTCAGCGAGCAAGTATTGGGTCAGAGTTCCGGGTGGTCGGTTAATCAGTTTCTCTCCAATCAGGGAATCGTTTCCAGCAGTCTCAGAAATGGCAGATTCGCAAGATTCAGCGGGTTTGGGTCCGAATGTGGGTATTCATCCAGCTCAGAATCAGAATGTCAGCCAAGGTATAAGGCCAGATCGAGGTCAGAATACGGGACAGGATGTCAAAGATTCTAAGTTTGGATTCCCTCTCAGCTCTGAAAGCAGTGAACGAACCAATCCTCCCTGGTCTCGTTTTAGCCGTTTTTTGCAAGAATATGAAGATCGTTATTTCTCAGAAGAAAAGGAAGCCGATACTACGGAACTGGGGCTATTCAGATCACATCAAGAGAAAGTCATTTACATAAGATGGCTAGAACAATAAAAAAGGATCGAGCAAGAAAGCTTCAGACGAGCATCTGTGTTGAGACTCATTAGTAAGGAGGTCGAAGCCCACCTTGAATCAATACATCTCTGTAAACTGGCTCTCGGATGGACCGGATACGACCCTGAAGACAGTAAGGACGAAGAGTCAGAGAAGGAAGATTGTTTCTATATTCTACCCGGAGTCAAATACATACCTCCCCCTCTCACTCTTCCCCCGCAATTTTTAGGAGGAGAAGCTGATTTACGATCACCTCTTCCAGCCTTGGGAGCCTACGACAATCTCTGTTGTTGCACATGCCCATCCTCCCCTTTCGAATATGATCGGCGCTCTATTTTGACTGAAGTTCAAGAAATGTGGGATGACAGTTCCAACGATAGCAATGAAGATGATGACAACGAGAGTGAAGAATCACTTGAAGCCCTAAGCTCAGAATCCACTCAGAATGATAGTGTCGGGAGCGACCTCATGGATTCAAGGCATAATGGTTAGTTGTCGGCCAGTGACGACGAAGGGTCACCGATAAACGAAATGACAATGGAAATCGACCCCTATGAGGAATGTTTCTCAAAATGTGACTGTGGCCAATGCCCGAACACCCCGGAGGACGAGCAGCAGCCTGACCCAGCTGAAGATGAATATGAGTCCGAGATATTGGAACACAATGTCCCCTACGGAAAGCTGATCGGTGAATGGAAGCAGTTCATTGAAGCCTTAGTTGAAAAGGCAGGATTCCAGCCTCCAGCGGATGACGAATTCGTGAACGTCATTGGATCCCTCTCTTCTTCCCCTACAATGGACGGTATCAAGACTGTAAGAGTTACTGCCGAACCCCTTGAGCACACTGAGTGCCTGGAATCACTCAAAAGGGTTATCGATTTGGAAGCTACTCCCGTTGCCTTTATACCTATGAACCCACACGATGCCTTCCTAATTGCCCCAATACCCGGGAATGGACCCCGAGTACTTCTCATTTGGACTCAGGTAGCCCGAGCCACGACGTTGGACCAAAAAAGCGGACACTGTCAATCTTTCACTTGCGATTGCTCAGCCTGCAAGAATGAGAGAAAATTGGTGTACGAAGAAATGAAAGTCGACAGTCAGAAAGTTATAGAAGTCTCGTAGGACGACTATATGACCGAAGACATGAAAGCCATGGATTTTGCTGGGGCTGAGTACGTAGACGTCATGGAATTCAATACCGCTTATCATGCTTTGGGGAAGGGACTTTCAGAAGTCCAATCCAAGCAAATGGTTGAGGATCTGTTAGAAAAAGGAAGAATAACTCATGTCCTCCCCGATGAAAGGGTAACCATCGTCAGATCTAGCCCACCCAGTGGCAAAACAACGATTCTCGTCAAAGTCACCAAAAGGGAAGTCACTTTCCCCGAGTGCATCTCAGCTTTGAGGAAGGTCTTAGATACCGACACGATGTCTGATACACCTCCTACACAAAATACTACAATCATCTCAAGCGCTGAGAAGAGTCCAAGAATGCTGCATGATGCCGGGAATGAAAAATCGCTGAACCCTGGAAGTAGTAGCTCTCGCTGCATAATAGCCTTCACGGACTTTGACCTCCCCCAGTTCGGAGCTGATCATAACAAGCCTCTCTTCATCACGGTCCAGTTAGGTGAACAACATCTTCCCCAAGTTTTAATTGATAACGGGTCTGGGATAAACATTCTCCCGGCAAGAATCATGGGCCTACTCGGCATCAAGTCTACAGATTTGAAACCCTCCTCCCTCACGGTTAAAGACTACGATTCAACGTCTCATCCAATACTTGGGATCGCTAATTTAGACCTGTGGTTCGGTAAGAAGACGATACCCGTGGAATTTCGGGTCCTTGATGTCCCAGCAACCTTTAACGCTCTGTTAGGAAGGCCGTGGCTGCATCAAATCAATGGGATCGCCTCAACTTTGCACCAGTGTGTCAAGTTTGCTCAAGATGGAGAGATAATCACCATTCGTGGGGACAGTGTTACCACCGAGCTCGATATGGACGAAGATGTTGCAGCTTTGTTTGAAGAAGCAGACTTATCAGAAATAGCCGGGGCTGATCCACTGATGGAAGCACAATTGATTGATTTGTGTGAAGAGACATCGCCAATGGCCGGGGCTGTTACTAAAGACCCCTTCAGCATGGTTGACCTTCTGACCGGGGATGATTATGTACCTGCAACAAATCTTCCAACTGGGAAAGATTACGTATCAGTAATCGAGTTTGATGGGGACCAAAAGATTGATCCACGCACCTTCGTCAGCACCTCAGAGATGCCGCTCCGGAATTGGACTTCCTTCAAGGGACCGATCGCCAGCCGGGAGATTATGATGAAAAAGCTCGGGCTGACCCCTCGTCCTGGTGTGCCTGAGTCTAAGTACGCCCTCGTAATCCCGAGTCGTCCTCAGAGTCTTTTGTTATCGAGTTTGAGTCTCTAGATAGGTCTGATACTCTCACGGCTGATGATCATCGCCGTGTCTTTAACTCTGTCTTCCCTTTTGCATTGAATGAAATGGTTGACCTTTCTGCGTATTCCTTAATTGCCACCTTAACAAATGATAAGTTAACTAAGACAAATCTTAATGACTTAAAAGTGGTTAATAATGATTCATTTGAAGAGGACACAGACCTTTTAGATGAAAACTTTTTAAATGATAATATAAAGCAAGTTTTTGATCGAGACGACAATCGGGCCCAAGCTGCCGATGAGGTATTAACTACAGTGAATTTGGGAACTACTGAAGAGCCCAAAGAGACACAGATTGGAAGTTTCTTCACCGGGAAAGAACGGGAAGCCCTCATTAATCTGCTCAAGGAATATGTGGACGTATTTGCCTGGTCCTACAAAGACATGCCCGGGTTGGATACTTCAACGGTTGAGCACCGAATCCCCGGACCCGAAGCCGTGCCAGCCAAACAAACTTCGCCGGATCAAGCCGTAATGGTCCCTCCAGTCAAAGAAGAAATAGAGAAGCTGCTCAGAGTGGGTTTCATCAGAGTGGTCGAATACCCCAAGTGGTTGGCCAACATAGTAACGGTTACCAAGTCAAATGGCAAAGTCAGGGTTTGCGTGGACTTCAGAGACCTAAACAAGGCTAGCCTGAAGGATGACTTTCCCTTGCCCAATATCGATCTGTTGGTAGACACTACCGCCGGCTACGAAGTCAAATCATTCGTGGATGGTTTTGCGGGTTACAATCAGATTAAAGTTGCCGAAGAAGATCAGGAAAAGACTGCCTTCACCAGCCCTTGGGGAACCTTCTGTTATACGGTTATGCCCTTCGGTCTGAAGAATGCTGGCGCCACTTACCAGCGAGCAGTCACTGCACTTTTCCATGACATGATCCACAAGGAGATCGAGGTCTATGTTGATGATATGATTATTCATTCCAAAGGATCAGATGGTCAACACCTGATCGACCTGAGGAAGTTCTTCAACCGGCTGCGGGAGCATGAGATGAGGTTGAACCCAGCAAAATGTACTTTTGGCGTGGTCCGAGGAAAGGTTCTGGGATACATGGTCACAGAACGAGGGATTGAAGCCGATCCTAGAAAGAACAAAGCCATCATGGAGATGAAACCGCCAACAATAGTCACAGAGGTGAAGGCTTTCATGGGCCGTCTCCAATATATTAGCCGATTCATCCATCAGCTAACCTCTATCTGTGAACCAATCTTCAAGCCGCTCAGGAAGAATTAGGAGGTTGAGTGGAACGAACAGTGTCAAACCGCCTTCGAGACAATCAAGGCCTACTTGGTCCATCCCCCAATCCTGTGTCCTTCGCATAAGGACAAGCCTTTGTTGCTATATTTGACAGTTACAGACACAGCCATCGGAGCCATGCTCGCACAGGAAAAGCCAGATTCAAAGGTGGAAAATGCCTTATACTTCGTCAGCCGGAAGCTTCAGGGCAGCGAATTGAACTACTCAGCTTTAGAGAAAACATGTGCAGCTTTGGTATGGGTGGTCGGCAAACTGAGACACTACCTCTTAGCGCACACAGTGCTCCTAGTGTCAAAGATGGATCCCATCAAGTGCCTATTCGGAAAGGCTTCTCTGTCGTCAAGACTGGCGAAATGGTCATTCTTCCTAGCCGAATTCGATATCAAGTTCGTAAACCGCAGGGCAATCAAAGGCCAAGCTCTGTCGGATCATTTGGCAGATTTCCCAAGCTCAAAAACGCCCGAGCTCGAACCCCAGTTTCCAGACGATGGAATTTTCATGATAGAGGGAACAGACCGTTGGCAGTTGATCTTCGACGGTGTCGCCAATAAAAGAGGCAATAGTATCGGCATGGTGTTGGTTGATCCAGAGGATGTCCACACCCCCATCGCTATCAAGTTGAATTTCCCAGCTACTAACAACGCCGCGGAATATGAAGCTTGAATAGCCGGCCTCGAGGCAGCCTTGGAACGAAACGTCGAAAAACTGGAGGTGTACGGAGACTCTCAGCTAATCATCAATCAGGTATCCAATAAGTGGAGAACCGTGGACCAGTACTTGCAAATGTACTATGCTTACATGGAGGACCTGATCGACCAATTCAAGGAGGTCACGTTTCACTACCTACCCCGGGACAAGAACAGGTTTGCGGATGCCCTGGCCACTTTGGCCTCTTTGGTGGAAATTCCAGAGGGAAAATCGGTAAAACCATTCAGGGTTGGGAGGCGCGAGAACCCCGCCTACTGTTGCCAGATCGAGCTAGAAAAGGTCGATGACTTGTGGTACAGTCAGATATTTCAGTACCTTAAGCATGGCGAAGCCTCGTTCCCGACGGAGGAGGATGGTAGACTAAAAGAAGGTCTCCGCGCCAAAAGTTTACAAGCTTTGAAAAGGTTGTCTGCACAGTACGTTATTCTGGGAGATGACCTATGGAAGAAAAGGCACCGAGGCCCACTTCTACTCTGCATCAGCAAGTCTAAAGCCAGAAAGGTCATGGAAGAAGTCCATGGTGGGGCATGCGGGCCACATATGAACGCCCGAGCCTTGATGTTCAGCATACTCAGGATGGGTTATTATTGGATCTCCATGGAAACTGACTGCATTCAGTTTGTGCGAACCTGCGATAAGTGTCAGCGTTTCTCCAATCTCAACCATATACCTCCCCATGATCTCTACTGCATGAGCACTCCTTGGCCATTCGCAACTTGGGGAATCGACGTTATTGGGAAGATAACTCCTGCCGGTAGTAACGGGCACGAGTTCGTGTTGGTCTCTGTAGATTATTTCACCAAGTGGGTTGAAGCAGCGTCCTACAAAGTCCTTAACTCCAGAAAGGTGGCTCGTTTCATAAAAGAGAACATTCTGTGCCGATATGGAGTTCCAAATGAGATTATCTCAGATAACGGGTCACACTTCGAGGGACACACCGACGAACTGCTCGCAGAATTCAGAATCAAGCGACATAAGTCTTCCCCTTATCGCCCTCAAACCCATGGTGCTGTCGAGGCCGCAAACAAAAATCTAGAAAGTATCATCCGGAAGATGGCTGAAAGGAGCCGGGATTGTCCTGAGAAGCTTCACTTAGCGCTTTGGGGCTACCGTACTTCAGTAAGAATGGCCACCGGTGAAACCCCATTCGCTTTGACATATGGGATGGATGCCGTTTTGCCCATCGAGTTAGAAATACCCTCTCTACGGGTTCTTATTGAAAATGAGGTCAACGAAATAGAATGGCTTCAGAGTCGACATGACGAGTTAGCTCTTCTGAACAAGCGAAGGCTTAAGGAAATGGAGCACATCCGGGCTTATCAGAAGCGCATGGCTAGGGCCTTTGACAAGAAGGTACATACCCGCGACATCAAAGTGGGCGATTTGGTCCTAAAAGAAAAGCCGCCGAAACAATTCAGTCCTTTGGGCAAGTGGGCTCCACTCTGGGTAGGCCCGTATCTGGTAAAAGAGATCTTCTCTGGCGGAGCAATGAAGTTGACAGATTTGGATGGTAATCCCTTCATGCACCCGGTGAACGGCGACAAACTGCGCCGCTATTACATCTGAATCGAGTCTCCCCCTCTATAAAAATAAAAAAATAAAAAAACAACAACAAAACAAAAGCGCGAAAATAATGTACCCAGACGAGACTGAAAACCTCTCAAAAGGCAGTCCGTGCAAAACAAAGGGCGCGCTCGGTGCTAAAAGAATATACCCAACTAGGCTGAAAACCCTAAAAACGGGCGGTCTAGGTAAAAAACAGGGTTGCACCATTTGTCCCCCTTCTATCTATCCCTTTCTTAAACACAAAGTTAATTGGGTCGAACTACGGAGACCTGAGCCCCTTAGTCCAATCTGTAAAAGGGGAACGTAGGCAGCCGTTCGCGGTTCGGTCTAAAAATCATAAAAATCACCAAATCCTGTCAACAAGTTGTATTTGTGATTACCAAAATGTGTCTTGATTAAGTTCTGAAGTAATTTCAACTTTCATCACATTAATACATTCATTGATGAGTTCAAGCACGGTTTACTCTCGACTCATTAACATTAGCAAAATAATATCTTTTAAAAGGTACATCTAAATTGTCTGTGTCGGCAAATAAGGGATACAAGGATAGGTCACCTAATCCTAGTCGCTCGTTCCCACTCCCGAACTAGCACCCTTCTTCTTCCTCTTCCTCGGTCCTCGGGAGGTCTTTGGCTTAGCTATCCCAAACATTTCTGTCTCCCATCGTCCCGGCTCAGGAATAATACGAGTCGGTGTGTCAACCAATCCGGCAGCTCTCAGCGCCGCCTGGGCAGCTCTCTCCTCTCTCATAGCTGTCCTCCGAGCCAAAACTTCAGGGTCGTCCCTCATCTTGGCTCTCCTCTCTACGAGTCTCTCAAAATCCGCTGCCGGATCATCGGTCACGTTGTCGGGGTCAGCCTGTGCCTCAGCATCGCGTAGCTCCAGGCTAGATTGGTCTCCTCCTCGGATCCCTCGGCAATATGCCTCAATGGTGTGCTGAACTGGTCCCATCTGCTCCCCGTACCAAATGAGATACAAGGTGGACAGATATGTGATTCTCCGGGTCTTCCGTATCAGCGTATGAGTAGGAAAAGCTGCTCTTGAAAAAGCCCTGGCAAAGAACCTGAGAGTCTGGACATCAGTCATGACAAGAAGAACGGTATCCCGAGCCATCTGCTCTCTGAACCCATCAACAGCCTGCTGTGGGTATCCATACTGCCTCTGAACAAGCAAGGGGATACTGAATGATGAGAAATGAAGTCCCGGTAACCTCACTATAATAGAGTCATCCTGCCTACCGCTCATGGTCTCAAGCCTCCATCCAGGAACCCAGTACTGGATATCAGTGGTAGTATACCTGGCCAATCGCCTCTACCAACTCTCCTGTGAAGCCTCCGGAGCCACTCGCCTCTGCTGTGAGACCCAAGGTGCTGCAGTTTGCCCAACAGGTAATGGGGAGATGAGCCTCAATCGCTCAAAGAGCCACAATGACAAGAGACTGGGGCTGCCACATCCCATATGCACCGACCCTCCAGCCAGTCGGTCCATCCCATGATAAGTCTCCGCCAGCAGAAGGGGAACTAAGTCTCTCTCTCCCTGCCCGGGTCGAATCTCAGTCAGTGTGGTACCTCGAGAGCCCCGCATCTGTCTAACAACTCCCAGCAGTAAAACAGAACATGCCCTGTCATACTCACAAAAGCAGTACAGGGAAATCATAATCAGTTCGCGAACGGAACCCTAGCGCCTCGTCGTTGCCGTCGCCGTCTTCGGTAAGTTTCTTCTCAATTGCTTAATTCCTCTCTCACTCGATTTCTCCCTCTCACTCTCTCTCTCTCTCTCATCAGTAATTCGCGAACAAACGCCGTCTCCGCCATGGAAGCCGTTCGCCGTTGCCGTCTCCGTCGCCGGTCGGTAAGCTCTCTTTCTCTCTCTCAATCCCTTTCTCTCTCTCACTCGATTTCTCTCTCTCACTCGCTTTCTCTCTCTCTCTCTCTATCGCAGTCGCCCTAGTCTTGCCGTTGCCGCCGAGCCCGCCGTTCGCCGTCGTTGTCTCCGTCGCCGGTAAGCTCTCTTTCTCTCTCTCTCTCACTGGATTTCTCTCTCTCAAGTATTGATTACAAATCTTTGCCTAATTTTGAAAAAAATTACTTAACTGTGTATGTATAATTGTTGAAAAAAATTAAGAAAGTATATTTGGTAACTGTGTATGTATAATTGTTGAAAAAAATTAAGAAAGTATATTTGGTAACTTTATTAGTAAAATAATTAACTGTGTATAATTAGTATACTCTATATCCCCCAAATGAGTGCCATTTTCTAGTTTTCAAGGAAATTAAGAAAGTTAAGCCATTTTAGTAGCATATGTACATAATATACCATTAATGTCTACATTATAGGATACAAATGCACATATGAGCAATTTGGTAACTTTTTTAGTAAAATAAGGACACTCATTTTAGGGAGAGGGAGTAAGTATATTAAACCAGCTTTGGAAAATGGTTGAATGGGTAAAAGAATATTTCATTGAACTTGATCATTATTAGTTATGTTTTTACTTGATTTTTAAGCTTATGTTGTCATTTTGATTGCGATTTGCGTCAAATTGACTTAATTTAGACTGGATTAAAAGGGGTTTACTTCAATTTTGAGCTGGGATTAAGGGATTTTGTATTGATGTTTAATGTAGTTTCTCTACTGAAATCTTGAATGTGATAGTTTTTGCCTACTGAGACTTTCTGATTTTGTGGGTGAGTTTTGTTTAGCTGTTAAAATCTTTCCTTTTGTGAAGGATAACTCGTAGATCGGTCTATAATTTGTCCTTACTTTCTTTTTAGGTTTGGCTTCGTGTTTTCTATGGATAATTTGTTCTTAATTAGCATCACAGATCTCCCCCTTAATGATACCCCCTCCGTCCCAAAATGAATGTCCAAAAAAGTTCCAAATTTACTCTTGGAGAGCAAATTTTAAAAGGTTTTGGATATTCATATTGGGACGGTGAGGGGGTGAATGTCTAAAAAAATGAAATAAAAAATAAAAAAATTAAAAAAATAAAAAAAAAAAAACAAAAGAAATAAAAAATAAAATAAATAATAATAAAATAATAATAATAATAATAATAAATAATAATAATAATAATAATAATAATAATTAAAAATATAATAATAATAAATAAAAAATAAAATAAAAAATAAAAATAAAAAATAAAAAATAAAAAAACAAAATAAATAAATAAATAAATAAATAAAATAAATAATAATAAAATAATAATAATAATAAAAATAATAATAAAAATAATAATAATAATAAAAAATATAATAATAAAAAAAAATAAAAATAAAAATAAAAATAAAAATAAAAATATACATATATGTATATATATAAATAAGATGAGAGCCTTTCTCACACACAGCTATCAAAATCCGTCCATCTTTGATCAAAAAAGATAGAGCAAATAAGTTCTCCACTGTTTGAGCAAATGATTTTCTGTTTAATAAGAGTTTTTCCAGTTTCACTGTCCTCTTCTCTCTAAGGATCTGAAACATCACAGCCATGTTCTTGTCAGTGTCTGTTTTCCCTTACTGGTGGTATACGGTCACAAGTAAAAACAAGGTAACAATATAACACCAGTGAAGAGAAAACAGAATTTTCCTCCAATTTTTTTAATCTCCACCTTCCATTTACCCAAGATCCTGATTGCAGAATCTTCCTCATGAGCATGAAAGCTGGCGGTGTTGCTCTCAATCTCATGGTTGCTTCGCAAAACATGCAAAGCAACCGTGAGATTGAGGGCAACACCGCCAGCTTTCAAGCTCATGAGGAAGATTTCGCAATCAGGATCTTGGGTAAATGGAAGGTGGAGATTGAAAAAATTGGAGGGAAGCTCTGTTTTCTCTTCACTGGTGTTATACTGTTACCTACCACCAGTGGAGAGTAAAACAGGCACTCACAAGAGCATGACTGTGATGTTTGAGATCCTTAGAGAGGAGGACAGTGAAACTGAAAAAACCTATATTAAACAGAAAATCCTTTGCTCAAACAGTCGAGAACTTGTTTGCTCTGTCTTTCTTGGTCTAAGCTGAGATAGGGTTTTGATTGTTGTGGATGATAACGACTCTCATCTTGTTTATTGATCAAAATTATGCATGTTATGGTAATGAATAAAAATTATGCACGATTATATGATTTGTAAATATCATTATTGTCTATTAAAATTGCTTGATTTTCGATTATAAAGCAAGTAGACAGAGTGATATTTGCAATTCATACGTGTATTTCGGGATGGGATAGAAGCCGACCCCAATTCTAAACCTAATGGACATGAATTGTCCTTTCACCCTAGAGAATGATATACTTAACAACAAAGAATTAAATATTAATATTTAAAATTATTCACGTCCACCTAAACCGACTACCGAGACCAATTTGTGTTGAAAATTCTGATGTTCCAGAAGCCGGTGTGAATTAGGGTTCGTCTTTTATATCAATAAACCTAAATGAAGTGTCTTTTTATTTATATATATATTGATATATTGTTTTTATTTGTATATATAATATAATAGTTTAGATATGTCGGGTCGAGGTGGCAATCGTTCAAAGAGAGGCAAGGTTGCGGGTTTTGTCCATCGTCTTGTTTCTCCAAGGACTGGAGGAAGGGGCTCTACGTCTGGTTCAGGACGTAGTGATGATGATTTGAGCAGTCAAGGTAATGTAAGCTCTAGTGTTCCAGTTAGTGAACCATCCAGACGGGTTCACTTGGACGCAATTATTAATGAGGATGGAAAAATGGAAATATCTATCTCTCCCAGTGGCCAGTAAGTATTATTTAATTGTAAATGTCATATATATAATGTTTACATTTTATTATTGTCTTTTTATTTGTATATATATTGATATATTGTTTTTCAATTAATATCTTATAGGTTTATACATGGTGGTTGTCAAGATCCCGCTAGATGGTTTGGGGATTTATTCAGCGGGTATAATTTTGAGAAATTTTATCCCACCCCGAAGTCAATATCAAAAGAGGTGTATGCTATCTGGTATAGCCATTTTCGAGTAAAATTACTTAATTCTCTTTCCTTTGTAAAGTTTGTAGACTATTCCCTTTTGTATTTAACTACTTTTACTATTTTTGTAGCACATATATTCATGCCCTGGGTGTACCAACGTTCAAATCGAGGCGGCTTTCAAGAAATTGGTTGCTAAGCGGTACGCTGGGAAAGTGTACGACATGAAAAGAAAGTGGCTGAATGATGGTTTGCCTCCAGCTAATTTCTCCGCTAGTGCGTGGGAGCAGTGGGAAGCCTATTGGAACAGTGAGAAATTTCAAAAAAGTTCAGAAATTGCAAAGAAGAATAGGAACTCACAAGAGGGGCGGGGAGTGTGCACACTTTGGAGGATCAATTAACTTCCGAGAGTTGGTCCAGAATGGTAAACTTCATTTATTATCCGTTTGTAAATTAAGCAATACTCTATTTGATTCATATATTGTTATTATTTGATAGGCTTTTTAAAGTTTTAATTTTTTTATATGTTAAGCGTTTGAAACACGGAGATGATGAGGGTGATGGTGTGCTTTGTGTTTCGGCTACACATACTACGGAGGCTAGCGATGGCTCGGTGGCCACAATGGGTCAACCCTTATTACCAGACCCTTTATGTAAGTGTTAATAGTATTTTCTATTAGTAAATTATATATTATCTATTAGTAAATTATAAATTATTTAGTTAAATAAATATTATTTTCTACCATAGTGTATAATGTATATTTTTTTTTTCAGGAAGAGTATGATAGGCGGGCTCGTGAGGAGGCTATTGAAGAAGGAAGTTTGGCTCCTGAGAGCACCGAGCGGCCCGCCTTTCGTGAAAAGCTTTGGGCGGCCATTGTCCTCTGAGACAAGCAACCAAAGGGAGACCGCTTGCCTGGATTCGGAGGACATGGTGCGGGGTATTTTAACATGCCATTCCGCAGCCCTACTACACAATACTTTTCATCTTCTTCCTCCGGCGGCAGTCATCATGTGGATCAAGAAGCGTTTGATGATCGGGTCAACAGAGAGGTTGAGAGGCGAGTGGAGCTGATCCAGAGCCAGGTGCAGGCCCAGGTGGATGCGCGGGTGGAGGCGCAGGTGGAGGCCCATGTGCAGACCCAGATGCAGACCCAGGTTTCAGCCCAGGTGCAGAGGCTAGTGGAGCAACAGCTTGAGCAGCGCATGCAACAATACTTGGCTACCATGAATTTGCAATCACAGCCACAGCCACAGCCACGTAATAGCGGTAACGCTTCTGATGAGTCAGTTGGTCAATACCTTAGGCGAAGTGGCGGTGGTAGTGGTGGTGGTAGCGGTAGCGGTAGCGGCAGCGCTCGTGGTCGGGGTCGTGGTTGATTAACATTCATTTTATTTGGCTGGCATGTAATCTAAACAAATATATTTTGTTTCCCTTTCCCTTTCCCTTCCCTTTTCCCCAAGCGAAACAATTTCCTTTTCCCCTTTTCCCCTTTCCCCTTCCCCTTTTCCCTTTTCCCTTTCCCATTACCCCTTATCCCTTTCCCATTACCCCTTATCCCTTTCCCATTACCCCTTTTCCCTTTGTTTGTAGTTTGTTTGTGTTTCTTTTATAATGGGATTTGTTTAAAACAGGTTTGACAGGTTTATCCCTTTCCCATTACCCTTTTTCCCTTTGTTTGTAGTTTGTTTGTAGTTTGTTTGTTGTTGGGATTTGTTTAAAACAGGTTTGACAGGTTTACAGGTGGTTTAATAATAAAACAAAATTTTTTTTTTAAATCTGGCCAGATTACCGACGGAAATTTCCGTCGGTAAATTAATAAAAAAAAATAAATAATACTAATTTCCAGCGGAAATATCCGTCGGAAAATAATAAAAATTAAAAAAATAAAACTCATTACCGACGGATATATCCGTCGGTTTATGGTTTAGATTTCCGACGGACATATCCGACGGTAAATTTTATGGATTCCGACGGTTATAACCGTCGGTAATGGTTTTATTTACCGATGGATATTTCCATCGGTAACCTCCGGCAATTGCTCCGGTTAACCGGACGGCGTTACTCATTTCCGACGGACGGTTCCCGGCGGAATTTCAGATTTTCCGGCGGACAATCCGCCGGTATTTCCGGCGGAATTTGTCCGTCGGTATTACCAACCAATTATTTCCGATGGAACCCGACGGACGAATTCCGTCGGTAATATTCATTTACCGTCGGAAATATGGAATTACCGACGGAAATTTCCGTCGGTAAAAGGCCTGTTTCTAGTAGTGTCACCTACTCCCCGAGAAGGACAATCAAAGCGCACGCCTTAGCTGATTTTTTAGCAAAAACATCATTTAAACTAGCGGACAGCGACCTGGGAAAGAGAAAGCAAACAGAGTCAGAAGAGGCCCAAGATAGCTCAAACACAGAGATTATACAGCCCAAAGAGCATCCAGAAGAAGTTTGGACTTTATTCGTGGACGGATCTGCAAGCAAGTTAATGAGTGAAGCGGACATACTCTTGATCGCACCCTGCGGGGAGAAATTCAAAAGAGCCTTGAGTTTCAAGTTCGAAGCATCGAACAATCAGGCTGAGTATGAAGCCATTATAGCAGGCATGGAATTGTCCAGAGACTTGGGAGTTCAAAATATTAAAATAAATAGTGACTCTCATCTCATAGTAAATAAAATAAAAGGGGAGTACGACATGATCAACCCAGTGCTAACTCAGTACTGCGGTCTGGCCAAAACCCTTTTAAAAAATTTCACATACTATGAGCTGAACCAAGTAATGAGGGAGGACAACACAGAGGCTGACCTCCTCTCCAGAATAACCGATCAAGAAGTCATAGACTTAGATGCAGACTGCCAGATAGAATTCACAGAAGGACCTACTACAGATCGGATTCAAATAAGCAATATTGTAATCTCCTCAGCCTTGGCCAAAGCCTTAGACTTTTCAGTATAAGCCTTGGCCTGATCGGACAAAAGGGTGGCCTGCTCGTCGTTGATCTCCCTCATCCTCATGGACTTATTGGCCATCTGCGAGCAGAAAAGTAAATAGTTAGCAGTACGATCAGAAGAAGCAGTGTTTCAGCATCAGAAAGATTGTTACCTCAATAGCCATTAAGCTCATATCTCCGGACAGGGCGACAGAGTTCATCTTGGATACCACGGCTCCGTAAAAATCAGGGACATAGAGCCTATTTAATGCTCCTTGCCCGATCACGGAGTTGTAACCCCCGCGGAAGTAGGGATCCACCCCTTTAACTTCGGGCACTTTCCCGAGTTTTTCGCGCTGACTGCAGGCCGGTTCGCGAGCTTCATTGGGAACCACCGGGTAGGAGACTGAGCAGATTATCTTCCCTCTGCCTGAGGAAGAAGGAGCTGAAGAAGGAGCAGTGGAGGCTTGTGCATGTGTTATCTCCCCCCTTATGAGTCCTCTATTGTTTTTCCCTCACCAGACCGTCAGTCTCAGAAGCACCCCTCTTCCGGGATTGATCTGTGTGACCGGTGGAAATAGTGCGGTTAGCAGGGCTGTAGCCGCGAGTAGATGCTGGAGGAGGGCCTTTGGGGGGTGGAGGCAGATCCTTTGTTTGAGGGATCCCCTTTGTCGCAGCAAGAGGGGCGCCGCCGGACAATCTATCAACAACGGGCGGAGTTGCGCCCTTGGGTAAAACTTTCCCAGGGCAGCCTGACTGGCCGCCGCTTCCCTCTCTTCCTGAGCTAGTTTCCTAGCATTTAGTTGTTGGGGGTTAGCTCTACCCATCTCCGAGGTATTCAGTTGGATCTACTCTGAAATAAAAAAGGGTTGATTAGATAGCAGGTCAAAAAATCAGAAGTAATTAAAGGCAGTTATCAAAGATAATAGAGACCAATCCACTCCGGAGGCTCGCATTCCGCGCCCATCTTGCAAGTTTTGCAATCAGCCTCAAAATCGAAAAACTCGTGAACCCTCCAGTCGGGATCACGAAGATGGGGCTTAATGGCTACCCTAGGGGCATAGGGAAGACCATCCCTCTGATGGGCCACCCTAGTATAAATCAGCAGCGGCTCATTATTTATGATCGCGCTCACATCAAAAACAGGTTGTTCCTTCTCGGTCACGAACTTGGCCAGAAATTGGGCTAGAGCAATCTGAAGGTCCTCGGAGGCAGCTGGGTCAGGATAAGAAGTAGCAGTAATCCTAACAAGAACAGGGCTGAAAGGTTTAGAAAAAGACCACCCAAACCTAGACTCTATGACCAAGATGTTCTTCTGGTTCCATTGGTCAAATTTGTTTGTTGGGGGAG
Organism: Adenophora triphylla var. japonica; assembly: GCA_022495995.1. NCBI lineage: Eukaryota > Viridiplantae > Streptophyta > Magnoliopsida > Asterales > Campanulaceae > Adenophora > Adenophora triphylla. The sequence continues at coordinate 21,354 of JAFEMH010006870.1, read as the reverse complement.
AAAAGGTGCGGGCAAAATTATTTTTCGCCTTCAAGCCAAGGTTGCCATTGGTTATCTGATTCTGATAGAAGGCATACAGCCCATTAAGGGTGGGTTCAAAACCAAAAAGCCTACAGATAGCTATGAAGGAGACTTGGGCTCTAATGGTATTTGGGGTCATGTTCATAGGGAGGCAGCTGTTGAAATTGAGAAACATGTTGATAAAAGGGTCAAGAGGAAGCCTCAGTCCGTTCTCGAACTGGACCCCGTAGAAGATGCAGGATCTATTATCCTCGCGGACATCTGCCACCGTTTCTGGCCTCAGTTTAGTTTTCCCCTTTATCTCCACTTCCTGAAGGTCGCAGACACAAAATTGCTTGGGGTAAACATTGTAGGTGGTGTATATTTCCTCCTTGCCTTTCCTTTTCTTACCACGACCAGGATTTACCTCAACCGCATGACTCTTGCCGCGGGCAGCGACCTCCTCCTCATGATCCTCCTCGAAGGCGTCAACGATCTCCGTTGCCTTCTTGGACGTGCCCGCAGCCATACGGTCGGCCTCCTCGCGGTCATCTTCCTCGGTCTCCGCAATCAAAGAGCCAAAGAGATCGGTAGATGACCCCCTAGAGGGTGGTTCCACCTCAGATTCCTCCTCTCCGCCTCCTTTTCACCACCGTCATCATCACTACTACTCGGGTCCACTACGGGCACATCAGGGGCTTCGGTCTGGACCTCGAGAAAAACAGTGTTCAAAGGTTCAACGTCTAGGGGAGCACTCAAATCTTCTGCGGCCAGGCACTGGTACTTATTCATTTGGTCAAGATCTATAAGGGCAACTCTCTCCCAATTAGTTATCACTCTGGGTTGCGAATCGCTCTCCTCACCAGTTCAACGGCGTTCAAAGCCTGATCTCTCTCTCTCGGGAAAACCTGCACAGAACCCCCATCACAAAATTTCTTAATCTACTGGTATCCCCCAACACCAATATATCACCGTTCACAATCAATTTCTTTTTGGCCTCCCACAACCGGGGTGGGACAAAAGGCCCCCATTGATACTTCTCACAAAAATACTGGAAGGACTCCATAGATAGCCTGAGCCACCCAAAGGCCACCTTCCTATAGATACCCCTTAACTGTTTACAAACACCGAAGGTATCAGGAGTGGTTTCATCTCCTAGTTCTAATGGACAGACTGGACTAAACTAACGGGTCGTCATCAAATCCATAAGAAACAGAAATAAAGATAGAGAAAGAGAAGGAGTTTTTAAACAGAAAATTACTTACGAAAACAGATTCGGAGGAAGAAAATGCTAAGTAAAGATGGCACAAATTTCTCTCTCTCTCTCTGAACAATTTGGATGCTTGGAGATGATAAAAGGGTTTTGAGGGTGGAAGGGTTTGTATTTATAGGCCTACCTATACGGGTCGACCTGTATTACATAGCCCACAAATCATCCCCCTCGAACCATGAACCGGCGCCAACGTTTGGAAATTCGTCAGTCGGCATTTATGGCGCCTCTTGGATGATTGACACGTATCCTCCGTACATGTCATGCACTATCTCTTCACTTGCCAAGGGGCCCACTAGATTAACAGGGAGGCAGAGCAATAAAGCTTCTAGAAGCTTCCTCACGCACCTCTCACATGTGCCTATTTGCACGGGAGGCAGAGCAAAATCCGTTAAAAAACACCAACACTGGTGCCCGCCTAAAGCGCGATCTAACAAAATCGAGCATAACTAGTAGCTCCTCGCTCAAAACATAAATAATCACACTTGGAGCTAGGAGCCACTGATGAGCCCGGACCAGCTAAACCGGGCCTAAGCTCGGTCTGATCAGAGGCCCAGTACGATGTGGCATACCCTAGACCACCAGATTCAAGACCACGGACCTATAGGCCCTCAAGGTCAAGACCGCGTTCCTCTCATACCATCCCAGTCAAGATCGAAGGGATCCAATTTCAGCTAGGTGACCGCGGAAGTTATGACCGTCCCATCCGTGCCTGCGTCAATTATCCTTGATCGCGCCCAAGATATTGACTGCGGTCTCATACCAGACTCCCGGTTATCTCGCCAGACTCCCGGTTATGACCAAAGCTTATTGAGCAAGTTTACTTACTGGCTCTGACAATACAGTAATCGGCTCACTCCCATCGCATTAAATGCGGCTCAGCGCCTACTATCGTCATTAATGCGCCGCGCCAACTCTCCCAAATACACGGCTCCCGTCCCTTTCAGCGACATCCCCTCTGACAGTGAATCTTCCTTCCCTGACAGATCCAATCCGATGCGAACACGTGTATCTAGTCAAAGACTAAGATGCCCTTTAGGGCTGACCTCATGGCTTACCTCAACAAGCACCTCTCCATCACCTATAAATAGAAGACCTTTGTCTCCTTGGACAAGGTAAGTGCCAAATTGACGTTGTAAGTCATTATCTAACCCTAAACACAAACACACACACTCAAGACATTCAAAGTCTTATTCTCTCAGTAATCTTACTCTCACACCCGAGGGCCTGAGTTGGAGTAACATCCAACTTTGACTTTAATGGTGCTTGCTTTGTTGTGTTCTAGGTACTCCACAAATATATCTTGTCAGATATCCTACCAACCATTCAGACTCCAAAAGCCTTGGCGTCATCAAGTTCAAGGATTTTTTAAAAAAATACTCCCTCCGTTCCACAATGAATGTCCAAAAACTTTTCAAAAATTAATCGTGATCAAGAGCAAATTTTAAAAAAATATTGGAATTTCATTTTGGACCGATGGAGTAGTAATTTTGGATTAGTTACGTTCTTTTTTCGAAGTCGTTTGACAGGAAAAAGATTTGACTGTGTTTTTCAGGCTAGGCGAGAAAACGAGAGGCTTGAATTGATGAATGATGAGGAAGGGATTAATGTAGGAAATGGAAGTCCAAGTAGGCAGTCTATAGGGACTTCTGTAGAAGTTCAAACTGCAAAATCGGTATCTTTACATGAAGAAGTGTAAGTGCTCCAATTTGAGCTTGTTAGAATTTTCGTTAGAAAATTAACGAAAGTTATAACATTTCTAACAATTCCTAACTATCCTAACATTTCTAACAAAGTGAGGGTAAAATGGGCATTGTTATTTAAGGTTAAACCTCAAAAAGAATCTTAAAAAACAAAACAAAAGAAGAAAACCAAAAATGGCAATGGCTGGGAACACAAAAACTGGCTGTTAATTTGAATTTTGAAAAGAAATATTCTTCTTGTCCAAAGCTGAAGCTGCATTTAATGAACAGTGCACGCTGAGGGGATCCATCCGCGCGGATACCTTTGCTATTTTCAGAGGGCTATAAATTAAGCCCTCCAGTCACAAAAATAGGAAGAAAGAACACAATTGCACCGAACCTCTGGCGAAATATAGAGAGAAAACAGTGAGAATTCTTCAAGAATTGTCACCTTTTTCTCTCCAATCTTTCCCAACTCACACTCATCCACTCACTCTCATATTAAAGCCCTAAACACTCATACACTCAAGCCAAACACTCAAGAACACAAGGAAGATTGGTAAACCCTCCTCTTCCTAACCCTAAATCTCATCCATGCATGCATCTTCAAACTACAAAATGTAGTTCTTTCATCTTCTTTCTTTAGATCTAAGAAGATCACCATGGAAGACCATCTCCATGGATGATCTTCTACAAAGATCAACATTATTTTCAAAGCTTTTCTTGCTTACTTGCAAAAATGCACTTTCAAAACCCTAAAAAACCATTTTCAAGCACTAAATCTTGATTTCAAAGGATAAAATTCCCCTTCCCAAGCAAATGAAATGCTTAGTCTTAATGTACCCCAAGGATGGTTTGGTATAGTTGATTCACCACTAAAATGTCTAGTGATCACTAACCAAAACCTAGGGAAATGGGGACAAGCATGGATGCAAAACCCCCTTTAAAATCATATTTTCTTTCTTGAGAAGTTGCTGTCCAGTAGCAATTTTCTCAGACCTCAGTCCATGGTCTTAATTTTTGGACACAGATGAACTTGGAATTTGGTGTTGACTACAAAATACTTTTTGTAGCCAACATCCAGAGCTTTCCAGAGGCTAGTTCATCAGCTTCTGGGAATCCAGATCTCATATCTGAGGTTTCCAGAAGGTTTTGACCCCTCAAATCTTCTCCAAAATGGAAAATTCCTTCGCACAAACTTTATTTAAGGTGTCTAGAACAACTTTCATTCTCTGAGTTTATCCAGATTATGAAGTTTTAAGACCCTTGAATCCCTTTTAAAATCAAAGGTCCACTGCCTTTTTCATTCTGGCAGAAATGGCTCTCAACTTCAAAAGGTCTTTTGAGTACCAAATCTCAATTCAAAAATCTTCCAAAAAATCATGGGATCAGTTTAAAGTCTTAAAAAGATATCCCAATTTTTACTTTTCTGAGTTTCAACTTATTTTGGCCAAAACACACACACACACACACACACAAATGATTTTCAGCTTGGAAGACTCGTTTTACAGAGGCGCGTCGGAGTGCACACTAACGTCCTTCCCGACGCGTAACATGACCTCCCGAACCTAAATCTCTGATCTCGGGCTTTTTCAAAGTTTTGGCCCTTCAAAATTAAAATGGCGTGGCGACTCCGTTTTCCGGTTTTATTTGGTTTTTCAAAGAAACGCAAAAATCGAATTTTTCCGCGAAATGGCAACATCATCACGGTGGCGACTCATTTGGGGACTAAGCTTTTAATAAAAAATGGTATTCGGTATATTGGTGGAAACCACTAAATTTCCCGTTATCGCCTCCTAACACGAGTCGGGGATAAATTGTGGTCTAACAATCCCACGTACCGGTATCACCGTTTTCAAAAAAAAAAAAAAAAAAAAGCTTTTGAGGGTCAAGCTTCCGTCCGGCTTTGAAAATCATTTTTGTGTGTGTGTTGATTTTTGCACGGTTTTCATGTTGTTTTGGCCGCCTCGGAGAAAGTCAAAATTTTACTTTGTCGGAATAATGTCCCTATCTGTCGGAATTTTCGTGCTTATGTGCTCATTAAAATTTTCAAAAAAAAATTCAAAAAAAAAGGATTTTCAAAAAAAAAAAGAAAATTTCCAAAAAAAAATCATGCATCATATTTTTAAGACACATAAAAAATTTCTATTTTACTCAGAAAAAGAATATAGACTGCTTGCACACTACGCGCACGTGACCGTACAGCTGCACACTACGTCCTTAACCCGGAAATCCTTGTCGCGGTCCGTTTGGTCTTATTACGCCTCTCGGATGAGCACAGGACTACCCAAACATCCCATGGAGCCTCGTGTCGACCATGCACTTGTCCGTGACACACTTTGTCCGAGACCCGGTTGGTTTTTAGTGCAGTGCGTGTCATGCCTGTCCGTGTATAGACCTTTCCTTTCAAGCCTTTGTCGGCATACCGACTCAATATCTTTCGGGTCCCTAATCGGTCGAAGTTGCCGGTTTTCCGCCGCGAGACTTTGACCAAGATATTGACCGGCGCCTTGACTTCGGCTCGGCGGCACAAATTATACAACGACTCCCGGCATTGACGAGTCATCAAGGATTAATGACTATTCCATGCCTAATTACGGCTTAGCGACGACAAGTCAAGATCAATCGTGGACGCTTATCAGTCCAAATCATGCCGACTTTTTGTCGAGCCCTCGGACATGATCTTGACTTTCGACGTCAGCTTTGTCCGTAATTTACATCGAATGCTCGTTAAGACTCGATTACCCGCCGGACTTTTAGGATCGTTTTTCTTTCGGTTGGTGGGACCCGCTTGCCCTATAGGACCCTCGCCCGGGTGTCCACCTGGGAGGTCGAAATACGGGTGGAATACGAGGGGCTTATAGACGTAGTGACGGGGCCATGATCCGAGGAATCGAGTAGTTTGCGAAAAGAAGAGCAATCTTTTCCAACCGATTAGGATAATAAAACATGTTTTAAAGTAAACGTGAACAAATAGCTGCATGTTGCATGAGCCTAAAGCCCAAACACCTACCCTCCTTCCATTCCCGGACATACGAACCTTCATGTCCTTTCCCCATGACTCCGCACAAAGCTTGGTTTCGGGCACTTAGGGTCACCGTTTGATCGGTTGGGAAGAGTCAAGCGCATCGTCGGCTTCGCCATTTGTTCCGACTCCGGGTTTCGAGAATGTACGCATCGGCCGGTAATGATGGGGATAACGTCACTCCGCCTCCGGGACCCCTCGGACGAGCAACGGTGGAATCGGTTAGCGAACGAGATGAGGTTACGACAGGAAGCACGGCTAAACGGCCTTATGGAGGCTATTAAGAGTCACGGTCGGCCGCCGGCCTCAATCCCGATGGCACCTTCACCGTGGAAGAAGACGAGGATGCCAACCCCACTCTCGGTCGCCACTGATTACACCGGGATGCCGCCACCCACCTCCTATGGTGCCACTACGAGAACCCATGCTCCTCGATTTTCGGGTCGGCGGCTCCCCACCACGAGACCACCGGATCCATGCGGCAGACGGCACAAATCGGTGGGGGCAAAATCGGTACGGAATGTCTTCTCATGGTTGGGGCTATCTCGGAATGCCACAACTAATCGGGATCCCGCCTCGGTTCGGAACCGATCAATCCGGACCCTCACGGCAACGGCCGCGGTTCGAATGCCGCCACAACTTGGTTACGGGCCACGATCGGGAGCCCCTCCTCGAAACGTACTAGTTATTTGCTCCTCACACAAATCCATTCCTCACTCGAGACTTCTATGGGTTACCAAGCCTCCATCCGGTGTCATCCGAATCACCGGGACCGCAGTACCCGGGTTACACACCTTCACCACAGCGGCCATGCAATTCAACAATCCGGGACGGCGGCCCGCACTCGAAGCCTACTTACGGGCCCCACTCTGGAAATCCAAGTTATCCGGCCACATCGGGGCTGCCCCACCTACTTTGCCGGTTGAAAATCAACGGCAAGCCGCAAGGTTCTATCCTTTTGCTCGAGGCTCCTACTCATGCTCCCAGGGGTAACTCGGCCCGGGACGGGTTTTCACTACGTCCCCGGATCGGCCGTTCCCTCCACGATCTACCTCCGGTGGTAGCTCCTCTCTCTAGCTCGGCCACTAGCTTGAATGCCATGGTTCCGCCACAAGACCCTCATCGCTGGTTCATGGAACAACACAAGGAAATGAAAGCGCGGATCGCAGGCGGCGCCAAGAAGTACGCCTTCCGGCCTACGGACCGGACTCCATTGTTCCTCTGCCCCACAAATTCGTGATGCCAAATCTGGATCTCTTTGATGGGACCGCATGTCCGAAAACCCATTTGGACACATATACCTTGGCGATGAAAGCGAAAGGATGTACCAATCGGCGGTTGGTGACTATTTGATCTATCCTTGAAGTCCAGTGCCTTAAAGTGGTTCTTCCGTTTGAAACACGAAGCCAGGGCCACATGGGACAGATTACCAATGCCTTCACGAGAAAAATATAAGGCCAACTTGGAATGGGAAACAAATAGGGTTGACCTACAAACAACGGTGCGGCGTCTGATGAGAATGTTGGGGACTTCTACAAGCGGTGGAATACGAAACTCGGTGAAATGGCCATCCCTCCTTCCGAAGAGGAACAAGCTGGACATCTTCCGGTCATGCTTGAAACCACATCGAGAGCCTCCCTCGGTCACTTCCCATACTCGGACTTGCGGGCCATGGTTAACTCTGCGGCTAAGTTTGAAAAGGCCTACAATCGGCAGCAGTGCTTGCACGCCTACGAGATATCGGGCTCCTCCTGCAAACACCGCCCTGCTCTGCTAAAGGCAAAGAGATGATTAACTATGCGGGACGGGAATGTAATAACACGACTCCTTTTGCTCCCGGGGAAGCCGGCCGAGCCCGGACCGCGGGTCATAAATCTCGAAAACTTTGGAATGCCCCTGAATGACATCTTTAGGGGATTGGTGAAAGAAGGCTTCTTTGCGGCCTTTGGAGAATTTCCAACCCAGAAATCCGAATGCTCAGTGGATACTACAAAGTATTGTGCCTTTCATCAAGCTCACGGACATCGGCGGCAGTTTGCTTTACTGCGAAAAAGGCAATTCGGGGGCTAATAGAGCAAGGAAAGTTGGAAGGCCCCGAAGGGCCTAACACGATCAAAAATCCGGCCAAGGAACCATAATCAGGTGAATATGATTGAATGCGGAGAATCTTCGCACGCCCGGGAAGATGCTTGATGAAGGTCCCCAAATACCCGTGGCCAACCTCGTCGAGGATCTGAATTCGGATTCCCCCTCGGCCTCGAGGATATCGAGCGAATCAACCCATCTTGGTCTCATGTCGGAGACTCCTTGCAAGAATACGAGGCCCGCTATTTTTCGGGTGAAGGGAAGGCCGATCTAGAAGAAGCTGAGCTACATTCCGCTCGAACATGAAAGAACCATTTATACAAGATGGTTAGAGCAGTCAAGAAAGATTGAGCAAGAAAGTTTCCGGCGAGCACCGTCTTGGGGCTTATCGGCAAAGAGGCCGAAGAGCATGCGGAGCTAGTACACTTCTGCAAATTGGCTTTGGGAGAGCCGAATATGATCCCGAGAACAGTGAAGAATCGGAAGAGGAGGATTCCTTCTATATCCTACACAGTGTCAAATACGTGCCACCCCCTCTCACTCTTCCCCCGCAATTTACGGGAGGAGAAGGCTGAGTCACAATTGCCACTTAGGGAATGGGAACATATGACAACTTTGCGGTTGCACGCACCCATATTCCCAACGGGTTTGATCGACGTTCCCTCTCGGCCGAAATCCCGGTAGTATGGGAAGAAGATTCCGATGACAGCGATGATGATGATGATGACGAGTGAAGAGTCAGCGAGGCCCCGATCCGGAAACAATGCGGAACAATCATGCCGGAAATGAGCCCATGGGAGCCGGGCACAATGGTTGGTTATCGGCAAGCGACGACGAAGAAACCGGAAGACGAATATGAGACCGAGGGACATGAAGGCCATGAAGTTTCATGGATGCGAGCACGTGGATGTCTTAGAATTCAACACTTTGCCTACCATGCTTTGGGGAAAGGGTTTTCGGGTGTCCGATCCGGGCGATAGTCGAAGATACGATCGAAAGAGGAAAATTAACTCCCATCCGCCCAAATGAGAAAATAACCATGGTTAGATCAAATCCACCGAACAAAGTAACACTCCTTGTCGGGGTTACCCAAGAAGAGGTCACCTTCCCGAATGTATGTCGGCTTTCGGAGAAGTCCTAGAGCGGCATGATACCGGATGCGCCTCCCACGCAAAACGCTATAATCATCTCCAACTCTGAGTATTACGAAGGGAATCGGAATGGCTGCACTATACAGGGGATGAGATCGAAAAGCCGCAGAGTCCGACAATAGCGACTCTTGTTGCATGATAACTATGAGCAAGGCCGGCCATGAGAGTGAATCGGAGGACGCCCTAGCTGCTGTGGGCCATCGAGGGGCAACAACACAACCCCAAACCCAAGCACGTGACTTGGGAAGCGGTTATAAGGGCCGCCCGGGAAGGAGCCGGTCTGGCTCGGCCCCTCGGCTGTCACTAGACTCCGTCGGAACCAATGGCCAATAGCGAAAGGGCTCCCCATTGACCTAGCGGCATTGAAGAAATCCGGTCAAGAGACGGCGGATGAGGAAGTTAATACATTGACCCGATGCGGGCGAGATCTTCCAAGGAAATCCCAAGGCGAGATAAGAAGGCCGCGAGACCAAGCACCAAAAGAAGATCGCCGCCCCTATGCTAAGGCAGTGAAACTCCGGACCACGAAAAAGAGGATCCGTGCTCACCCGGTTGAAGCAAACACGGGCCAACATTTCCCTCTGGTCTCTACTCACTTCGTCTTATCCCCATAAATTTGAAAGGCTGGAAGAAAGCTTGGCTCGCACTCTCGTGCCTATTGATGCTACTCCCGATGATGTGGTACGGTGATTGGAAACATCCACTACGGGAACATAATCACTTTCACGAGATCTCGACCTCCCTCAATTTGGGGCTGATCATAATGAGCCTCTCTTCATCACTGATCCAGTTTGGATGAACGACGCCTCCTCGGGTCTGGTTGATAATGGGTCGGAATGAACATTCTTCCGGCAAAGATCATGAGCTTGCTTGATATCAAGACTACGAGACTTGAAGCCTTCTTCTCTCACGGTCAAGCTTACGACTCAACATCGGCCGGTCCTCGGAGTTGCTACTTTAGACCTCTGGTTTGGACGAGAAATTGATACTGTGGAATTCCGGGTTATCGACATCCCGATTACTTTCAATGCCTGCTAGAAGACCTTGGCTGCACCAAGTCAAAGGGGTCGCCTCAAGCCTCCACCGGTGTGTGAAATTCGTCTCGAATGGGGATCGACGACCATTTACGGGGATTTAGTCACTTTAGAGGGCACGAGATACGGGCGGAATACCTATTACGGAAATCAAACATGATGAGGAAGGTCACATGCTAACGGGCTTCACGGTCGAGCCTCCCAAGGCCCAAGTGTGCAACATAGATCGACGGTCACTCGGGATAAAATCCCACCGGTCTTGAAAATGATGAGAAAAATGAGCTATCTACTGGCCTCGATGCAGGGAAGCGCCAACAAGGAACTTTCAAACTCATCGAAGTGAAAGGACAAAATACTCGCCACGGCACGGGATATGAGGCCTCCCGGTGGACCTTGCAAAGGGAAAAAGATTTGAAGGCTGCCACGGGAAAGGTCCGGCCGACAATCCCTAAATCTCTCCCCTTCGGTCCTAATTTGGTGACTACTTTGTAAAGGGTCCCACACAACCGGGAAACATCCACGAGCCCGCTCCTACGGCGGGATGGCTAAAGCTACGGGATAGCCTCAACAAGTTCGGAGGAACGAAGGCTAACCCGGTCCGTAGAATGTTCTGGACCTACCAGATACACAGGGGCTACGGCTGCCATGAAAAGTGAGTATACCTTCGGGCGTGCGACGACTGGTGGAACAGGTTCGAGAAGCTCACAACCACTATTCCCTCTTGCCCGGGAAGATCCGAAACACGAATTCGGGCGCGGTGCCAAAAGCTAAGGCCACGGAATTTCCCTCGAGATGATTGGGATGGTGCGATTATGCGGCAATTGTTCGAAGAAGAAGTCAGTGCCGGACTGATTGATCTCGGCTCGGTCAAGAGATGATAGCGGCAATTGAGAAAGGAAAACAAAACGGCACGGTTCGAGTCATGAGGCCACCAATAGCGATGCCGCTAAAGAATTGGGAAACTCTCTCGGGCCCGTCCGCGACCAAGGAGGAAATGATCACCAAGCTTGGATTGGTCCCCGTCCCTTTGTGTCAATCTAGGACAAGTCCTCCCGGTCTCTCTTTGTTAAGATCGAGTCTCTAGGGTCGTCAGATGGCCTTACGCTGAAGACTACGAGTGCAGTAGCAAGCATTGTACCCCTTTCGTTTTCAATGAAATGACGAACCTTTACGAGTATCCCTTGATTGCCACTTTAACTAATGATGAATTAATTAATAAAATTTTTTAATAATAATTCATTAGATAAAGAAACGAGACACATTAAACAAAAAAAAAAAAAAAATCAAACAACAAAAAAAAATCTTTAAGCGGGTTGTCAGGAAGAGGAAAATCGAGCCCAGTGCCGAAGAGATTTTGACGAGTGTGAATTTGGGAGCTGCGGAAGAGCCTAAAGAGACCTTGATTGGTGATTTCTTCGAAGGAAGTCGGAAAGGATGCTCTGCAAAGTCCTACAAAATCCTCGATTCAAAGAAAGTTGCCCTCTTCATCAAAGAAAACATCATGTGCGAGATACGGGTTGCCGGTAGAAATCATCTCGAGATAATGGATCCCACTTCGAAGGGGAATGTGAAAAGCTCTTTGGCGGAATTCGAATAACCCGTCACAAGTCATCTCCTACGGGCCCCAAACCAACGGAGCCGTCGAAGCGGCAAACAAGACTCTGGAAAATATCATCAGGAAAATGGGCATCCCGAGGCGAGAGATTGGCGAGAAGTTACACTTGGCACTCTGGGGCTCTGAGACATCGGTCGAACGGCAAGCGGGAAACACCTTTTGCCCTCACATACGGAATGGAAGCCGTACTCCCAATCGAGTGGAAATACCCTCGCTCAGGTATCTTCTTTGGAAAGCCGGATCAACGAGGTCGAATGGCTCCCGAGTCGCCATGATGAATTGGCCCTACTAGACGAACGCCGATTGAAGGCCATGGAACACATCCGAGCCTACCAAGGAAGAATGGCGAGCCTTCGACAAGAAAGTAAAGCATCGGGAGATCCGAGAAGGTGATCTCGTTCTAAAAGAAAAGCCCCGGTCAGTATCAACCCTCTCGGCAAATGGGAGCTGTATGGGTCGGGCCATATGTCGTCCGAGAAGATCTTCTCCGGAGGAGCCATGCAACTTGCGAGACCTCGACGGGAATCCCTTTGTACACCCGGTGAATGGTGACAAGGCTGCTGAGATACTACGCGTAAAAAAAAAAAAACAAAAAAACAAAAAAAAAAAAAAAAAAAAAACAACAAAAAAAAGAGTGCTAAAAGAGTAATACCCAACTAGGTTAGAAACCCGAAAAGGGCGGCCTAGGTAAAAAACGGGGTTGCACCAAAAAAAAAAAAAAAAAAAACAAAACAAAAAAAAAAAAAACAAAAAAAAAGAGTGCTAAAGAGTAATACCCAACTAGGTTAGAAACCCGAAAAGGGCGGCCTAGGTAAAAAACGGGGTTGCACCAAAAAAAAACAAAAAAAAAAAAAACAAAAGAGTTCACCGGGTTGAACTACGAAGACTGAGCTCCTCAAAATGAGGGAACGTGGCGGCGGAAACGGTTCGGTCTAAAGCACAAATAAAAGCCATACTTTGGCATCAATACAATTGATCGAGACCATGAAAGCGTCTCGAAAAACTCTAAAGCAATTCAAATATTCATTACAAGTTAAAAGCTCTTTGATGAGTCTAAGCCCGATTCATTCCTACAGCGGCAACTTTGCTAAAGGAAAACTAAGATACATAATCAAACTAATGTGTACGTCATGGCAAGAAAGGGATACTTGGAAACCTCGGAGTCACTCCAAGCCACTCGTGCGGCCTCTCCCTTCTTCTTCCCCCTCAGGAGTCTTTCTCTTACGAGCCCAGGAAAAATGTCGGTATTCCTCCTACCAAGCTGCGGTATAGGAACGGGGTCTATCAAACCGGCCTCTGTCGGGGCCTTAGTAGCCACTAGCGTCATCCCTCATCTCCTGTAACCTAGGCGGTAACATAGGAGCCCTCCTCTCCTGTCTCTTGACGTAAGCCTCATGTCAGTCACGGCGTCTCCGCTCTGTCATGAGGATTGGCCCTCGCCTCGGCCCTCCTCCTCTCGAAGCTTGATCGGTCCTCCGCGCCCATAATGGCCTCACGCCGCCTCAAAATAGCCATACGAGTCTCTCCCGAGATGCCCCTCGTACCAATCCGGGTACAGTGGTCGGGAACACCGGTCTCGGACGCTTTGAGAATGACCCGAGGAGGAAAGGCATCATACCTCCATGCTCGGGAAAGAAATGGAAACACCGAGGGATCATCCATGGAAACGGGAGCCACCACCACTGGTGGCTACATCATCAAAGCCCTCGAAAGGAACTGCTCCAAGCCAAAGCGCCTAAGGACCCGAGCCGGAATGTAGAAAGCTGGGTGAGAAAGCCCGGAAGCATAACCACATGGGACCCGTCTGAAGCACTCTGCGAGTCTCCACCCGCCAATGAGGCACCAACCATCGATATCTTCGGTCTGGCGACCCGCCATCCAACGCTCCACGAGCCACGATCATCAAAATCTACATCAACACCTCTCTGGCAAAAGTCGAAGGCACGATCATATCGAGAGGTTTCCCGAAGAACCCCCAAACGCTCCATCGGCCACGGGGTCGAAAGCAGGCTGCCCCGTGCATGTACCGCCGTCCGGTAGCTAATGCATCGAGAGCATGAAAAGTCTCCCCAGAATCAAAGGAACGACATCTACGCCGGGCGACGGTGAACGACAACATCCGGCGAGACCGATGGCGGATCCCGAAGGAATAGACCATGAACGGGGTGCCAAACATACAAAGTGCAAAGGCATCCCAATAGGCATCATCCACCAAGCCTAGGCCCCTAAATCTGTCGGGAAGACCGGAAATATCGAGATGATCGGGACCGCGGATCATACCTTGCGCTTCCTCGGGGAAAGATGAAGGAGGACGCACAATCTGTCAGCCAAAAGAAGCCCCTCGGGCAAAGGGACCGCTATCTCTTCCACCTCAGGACCTCAAGCAAGGCCCGAAATTCTTCGACAGTCGGAACAATCTCGTTGAAGGAAAGGCAAAAGACATGCCTTCTAGTATCCCAAAAACGAAGAAGAAGCTCTTAAGAGGTCATAATCAGGAACCAATTCTTTGAGAGACCACAAGCACCTCACCTTGTACCGTTCTTCAAAGAAAGACCTTCTCTCATGCATAATTTCCGGGACCAATCCTTGAACTTGTTGAAAAATGACATTTGGGATTCTTGGGATAACTTTGAGGGAGCTTTTCTAAGGTTTTCCATGGTTTTTCTCTCTTCCTCCCGAAAATGGTGTTTGAATTTGGAGGTTGAAGAAGATATTTGAATTTGAAATAAAGCAAAGCCAGATTTAAAGCAAAATCAAAGGACAGGTGTCGAGACGCGGGTCCCCTCCGCGCGGACATGTTTGTTTTCATCGAGAAAAATCTGCAACGGTTCAAGTTTGCTACACCAAAGAGGAATATTACGTCGGTTGCTCGAAACCGGTGCAAAAAAAAACCTCCCCAAACCGGTCAAACACTAACACCCTTGCAAAAAAAAAAACAAGGCTCATGCAACATTGCATTCACACTGCATTACATAATAATCCTAAATAATTACATTCCAAAAAAAAAAAAAGCATTAATAATCCTAAATTATTACAAAAAAATGTGCATCTGTCTAAACAAGTACAATCTCAAAAAAAAAAATCCCAAAAGATAATCAATCAGAATCCCCAGCGCCTGACGTCTGTCCCGGTCCCTCTTGCGGCTCGGGCCCGCCTCGTCGGGAGCCACTGAAAGTCTCGGGCTCGGAATCGTCCTCATCTCCGAGAAAGAGGCTCGTCGGGACCAACCGGCACACTACGATAGGGTAAACCCGGATCCACTGAAGAAATCGAATCCGAAGGTGAAGGCGTCAGGCTCACGAACATACGGAGACGACCCACCATGCCGCGAGACGTGTCCACTGCCGTACGGATCCCCAAGAATGACGTGATCCGAAGGCGGTGCCGCGCGGTGATCAATGAGAGGAGAAAGAGGGGTCTCGGAAGAAGTCTCAGGGAATAGGAGAAGCCTCCGTCGGACGGAGTGCCGGCCGTGGTCTCCTCGCCCTAGCACGAGGTGCCCGCAAGCAACCATCCTCCGTATGAATCTCTTAGCCCGATCACTTGCTTCGTCGGCTTCTCGACGACCACCTCAGTAAGCTGCACAAAAGCAAGCGTCAAAAAAAAAAAAAGAGGTGATGCTAAAGATGATGAAACAAAGGAAAGAAAAGAAGGGGAAAAGGTGAAACCATACCTTCAATACCGGACGAGGCCGGAAAGCTCGTGGAAGTCGCTCGGGTGAGGGATCTGCACCCTCAATCGGACCCCATCCTGGATATAGGAAAAATCCGTCCGAGGGTACCGCGGGATCCCAAGCCCCTCCTATCCAAAACTGAGGCATCCTCGGCCTCCTCAAGACGAACGTCGCATACGGCTCAATCGCCACGAAGTCAGAAGTCTTTGGCTGCTCGGTAATCATCCCAGGTCACGGACCGATCGCTCGGAGTGCATCATATCGGCGGGAGGCTCCACCGGTGTCCTCATGGCGAGTTCACGCCATGCTTTGGCGCGTCACCCTCTCTCCCGGATAATATGCGTCGCGAGTCGGACCCCTCAAAATCCTCATTGCCTTGTCCGGATCTCGGCGCCCTTGGTGCGCTACCTCAAGCGATCCCGGGGGAAGAATATCATCCCCTCATCTGTCTCGGCCTCCGTCGAAGGAAGGCAATCCGCGTACACGAGTCGTACGCCCCACAGGAGCTTATCTTTTCCGGGCATGCTTGGACCAAGGCTGCATGGCCGGATACGCCCGACGTACGCCTCGGGTGCCTCCACACCGTGACGTGGAAGAACTCCGGGCGCCCATACACGAAAGGCAAAGATCGAATCAATCCAAGTGCAAAAAAAAAAAAAGAAAATAAGTGCGTGCTCAAAGGAAAGAGGGAAAGCAAAAGAGAGCTTATACCTCGAGCAAACTCGAAGCGATCTGAAGGAGCTCGCGGCCTTCCGGTTTGTATCTATCAGAGCGAAGTACGGCTCGGCCCGGCCCGGCCTCCCCCGGGAAATATCTCCAACCGTCTCCATGTCCTCCAAGGACCTCGGCAAGGCAAAGACCGCCGTCCCCTCGGCATGACCAAGGCGTGCTCGAGAAAGTAAACCACGGGAAGGACCTAGCAATGCGCTCGGCGCTAAACCTATCCTCCCGGCCTCGTAACTCGCGATGGTCTCCACAATCTTACCGTAGACCACGGCATACTCCATCCCCATCCCCTTTTTGGGAATAGGGGAAAATCCAAGAAGATCCTGCGGAGTCCGCGTCGCTGTAGCCATCTCTCCGCTCGATCTTTGCGTCCATTAAAGGACGGACCCGTGATCGCGGCATAGTCGGAAAGGCGTAACGGTCGCCTCGCCCCGGAAGAAGTGGAATGTGTGGGTCGCATCCCACGATCTTGCGCTAGAGCGAACATCGAAGCCCTTGCTCTTAGGGAACTTGACCGGTCCCCTCGAAGCACTCGACGAACTCCCGAGCCCCGTCTCGACAACAATCTGTCTCGGACTCGACAAAGCTCCTCGGCCCGCATTCGGAAGCCGGTCCCACAAGTCAATCACGAGACTCCACCGATCCTCGAGTCTTCATTTTGTTAATTTGCTCCGTCACAAAACGGTGTCCATACTGTAAAAAAAAAAAAAGGGAGAGAGAAAATGTCAAAAAGATTGCATTTGCATTTACATTAAAAAAAAAAAAAAAAAAAAAAATTCGACAGCATAACAGCATACAATGAGCATAGCCCCATTTTTCTCGCATGAAATAAAACAATTTTCAGCAAGTCCCAATGCATTCATCAAAAAAAAAAAAAAAGAGATGCATTCCTACGGAAGTAAAAACTCCGTCCCATTTTCAACAAAAAAAAAAATGCATACATGCATATCATCCATCTTACATGCAACGGGAGGAAAAATCCGTCCCACTTTTCAAAAAAAAATCCTAAACATACATACATCTCATATTGGCAAAATGCCCATTCTTTCCAAACAAAATGCATGCATTGCATCATCATTCATCAATATCAAAATTCAATCATCATCATCAACATGCAATATTCAAAAAAAAAAATTACAATTCTTCGAATTTTCACATACAATTTTCGGATACAAAAAAAAAAATGTGGCGAAAATGCCAATTCTTTTCCCAAACAAAATGCACATTTTTGGGACACTCACAAATTCATTGCAACATTGCATATCATCAATATCAATATTCAATTTCAAAAAAAAAAAAACCAATCATAATTCTCGAATTTTCACATGCAATTTCGGATACAAAAAAAAAATGGCAAAAATGCCAATTCTTTTTCCAAGCAAAATGCACATTTTGGGTTACTCATATACTCATTACAACATGCAAAGCATCAAAATCAAGATTCAAAGCCAAGAACATCAATCATTCGAATTTTCAAAAAAAAAAAATTCAAAAATCACCTAAAAATTTTCAAACAAGAAATCAACAAAGGGATCAAAGGGTTTCAAAGTATACCGTTCGGAGATGCGGATCCGAAGCCCAATGTTGCCAAGCATCGGGATAATGCTCCTCTGTAACCGATTGCGAGAGATTGTAATGCCTCCTCATCCGGACAAGCTCCAATCGCCTCTCCGCTATGGGACCACGTCCTTGGCCTTGAAAAGCGCCTTCCCCGTGTTCCATTGCTTGAAAAATTGAAGAAAACGGACGAATTTTGAAGCTTCTAGGGCCAAAAATGGTGTTCTCCTCGTTCTGTCTCCCTCTCTCTCGGCAATTCAAAAATTGGGTGAGGAAGAAGAAGGGCGTTGGCCCCATTAATACCCACGACTTTCCATTCTGCCGCGCGGATGAGATTGTCGGGGTCAAAATGACCCTTTTGCCCTTTAAAATTTCGGGACTACGCAATTCGGTCCCGACTTGACGAGTTAACCAAGATAACCAAAGTCGGCCCCTTGTCAAAAAAAAAAAAAAATCTTCCCCGGCGAGTCAAACGTAAGGCCGAGTGCCACGAGAAAGATAACGAGATCCGTATCTTTCATCAAAATTACCGGCGGATCAAACGTAAGGCCGAGTGCCACGAGAAAGATAACGAGATCCGTATCTTTCATCAAAATTACCCCCGGCGATCAAACGTAAGACCGAGTGCCACGAGAAAGATAACGAGATCCGTATCTTTCATCAAAATTACCCGGAGATCAAAGCGTAGGCCGAGTGCCCGAGAAAGATAACGAGATCCGTATCTTTCATCAAAATTACCGGCGGTAAAGCGTAAGACCGAGTGCCACGAGAAAGATAACGAGGATCCGTATCTTTCATCAAAATTACCCGGCGGTAAAAAGCGTAAGGCCAAGGTGCCCGAGAAAGATAACGAGATCCGTATCTTTCATCAAAATTACCCCGATCAAAGCGTAAGGCCAAGAGTGCCCGAGAAAGATAACGAGATCCGTATCTTTCATCAAAATTACCCCGGCGGAAAACGTAAGGCAGGAGTGCCCGAGAAAGATAACGAGATCCGTATCTTTCATCAAAATTACCGGCGATCAAAGCGTAAGGCCGAGTGCCACGAGAAAGATAACGAGATCCGTATCTTTCATCAAAATTACCGGCGATCAAGCGTAAGACCGAGTGCCAAGAAAGATAACGAGATCCGTATCTTTCATCAAAATTACCCCGGCGATCGAAGCGTAAGGCCAAGGTGCCTTGAGAAAGATAACGAGATCCGTATCTTTCATCAAAATTACCGGCGATCAAAGCGTAAGGCCGAGTGCCCGAGAAAGATAACGAGATCCGTATCTTTCATCAAAATTACCCCGTGATCGAAGCGTAAGGCCAGGTGCCACGAGAAAGATAACGAGATCCGTATCTTTCATCAAAATCTTCCGGCCGGTCGAAGCGTAAGGCCGAGAGTGCCTCGAGAAAGATAACGAGATCCGTATCTTTCATCAAAATTACCCCAGGCGGTAAACGTAGGCCAAGAGTGCCACGAGAGAAAGATAACGAGATCCGTATCTTTCATCAAAATCTTACCCCGGTCGAAGCGTAAGGCCGAGTGCCTGAGAAAGATAACGAGATCCGGTATCTTTCATCAAAATCACCCCCGTGATCAAACGTAAGGCCAGGGTGCCTGAGAAAGATAACGAGATCCGTATCTTTCATCAAAATCACCCCAGCGGTCGAAGCGTAAGACCGAGTGCCACGAGAAAGATAACGAGATCCGTATCTTTCATCAAATTCCCCGTGATCAAAGCGTAAGACCGAGTGCCTCGAGAAAGATAACGAGATCCGTATCTTTCATCAAAATTACCGGCGGTAAAGCGTAAGGCCGAGTGCCACGAGAAAGATAACGAGATCCCGTATCTTTCATCAAAATCTTCCGGCAGTCAAAGCGTAAGACCGAGTGCCTGAGAAAGATAACGAGATCCCGTATCTTTCATCAAAATCACCGGCGGTAAAACGTAAGGCCAGAGTGCCGAGAAAGATAACGAGATCCGTATCTTTCATCAAAATTACCCCGGCGGTCAAAGCGTAAGGCAGAGTGCCCTGAGAAAGATAACGAGATCCGTATCTTTCATCAAAATCACCCCCGGCAGTAAAAAACGTAAGGCCAAGTGCCCTGAGAAAGATAACGAGATCTATCTTTCATCAAAATTACCCCGTGATCGAACGTAAGACCAGGAGTGCCTCGAGAAAGATAACGAGATCCGTATCTTTCATCAAAATTACCCCGGCGGTAAGCGTAAGGCCGAGTGCCCGAGAAAGATAACGAGATCCGTATCTTTCATCAAAATTACCCCCGGCAGTAAAGCGTAAGACCGAGTGCCTGAGAAAGATAACGAGATCCGTATCTTTCATCAAAATATTCCCCGGCGGTCAAGCGTAAGGCCAGAGTGCCCCGAGAAAGATAACGAGATCAGTATCTTTCATCAAAAAAATTACCCCGGCGAGTCAAAGCGTAAGACCGATTCCCCAGACGAATACGTACTGATTTTCCCCAGCCAAAGGCTAACGGAATCCCAGCAAAGTTAACGGAATCCCAAAAGCCAACGGAATCTCGAGTAGTACTCGAACTACGAAAGGGCTTGATTCCCACTAGGGATACGTAGGTAGCCTATCATTAGGTCCAGCCCCTCGACCAAAACGGTCGCCCTCTCCTTCGGCGAGACGAAGTCCACCGAAAGGCCATTTCAAATTAAGGGTCGAGGCACCTAAACGCCATCATCAAGGTTCGAGGCACCTAAAAGCGCCATCTTCAAGGTTCGAGGCACCTAAAAAGCCATCTCGAGGTTCGAGGCACCTAAACGCCATCTCGAGGTTCGAGGCACCTAAAACGCCATCTCGAAGGTTCGAGGCACCTAAACGCTATCTTGAGGTTTGAGGCACCTAAGACTATCATTAGAAAGCGATAAATCGCGCTCGTCCCCGAGAGACCGAAAATGGTCATTCCATCCCGCCAGGAGCGGACTTCCATCAGGCGAGAATGGTGCTCTCTTATCCCAGTGAGTTTCTTTCCGGCAAACCAGCGTAGAGACTCGCTCAATCGGGTTCGAGGCACCTAAAACGCCATCATCTCCCGAGGGTCGGGCAGAACTACGGCCCAGCTTGATTCCCATTCGGGATACGTAGGTAGCACTATCGCTAGGTTCAGCCGCACCCGATCACTCGATCATCCTGCCAAATATGGAGCCTTACTCTTATCGACGACCCGCTTCCTTGAAAGCGCCGTCGCCCAGAGGGCTCTTGTAAGTGCTCCAATTTGAGCTTGTTAGAATTTTCGTTAGAAAATTAACGAAAGTTATAACATTTCTAACAATTCCTAACTATCCTAACATTTCTAACAAAGTGAGGTAAAATGGGCATTGTTATTTAAGGTTAAACCTCAAAAAGAATCTCAAAAAGCAAAACAAAAGAAAGAAAACCAAAAATGGCAATGGTGGGAACACAAAAGCTGAGTACATTAATTTGAATTTTGAAAAGAAATATTCTTCTTGTCCAAGAAAACTGAAGCTGCATTTAATGAACGAGTGCACTGAGGATCCATCCGCGCGGACATCTTT